>ML847930.1:0-20069 GCA_009831015.1 Picea engelmannii | reverse complement strand
TATTATGTATAATTCTCCTTTTTTTTGTTTTTTTTTCCGAACTTCTTCTAATACTTGTAGAATATGATTTTATCTTCAACAAGACTTTTGGATTTAAAATTTTTAGCGGAATATCTTTGTTATCGACAATTTCCTTCTAATTGATCTTTCTTCAATATTTATTTTGCAGAAAAACTTCAATTTTGCAGTGAAATTTCGAATCTTAAATGGCCAAAGGCTAAGAGTGGTGGTCAAAGACCAAAATTAGAGAAACTCTTTGAAAACCATTTCAGTGTGGCCAAAAGCCAATAGTTTTGTTGTCAAGGGAAACGAAATATGACCAATGGACAAGATCATAAACGAGGCTTATATATATATATTTGTGTGTGTGTGCGCTTGTTACAGTTTGCCACCTAAGAGGTAAATTGAACGTGATATTCATTTGTTACTAGAATCTCCATTACATAACATTGGGTTGTATAAATTATCCATTTTAGAGTCAGATGAACTGAAGAAAGAATTGCAGTAGTTGTTGGAGCAGGGAGTCATAAATCATAGTACTTCACCTTTATTGAAAAATATCTATTTCCAACACCTGGATACTTTACTACCTTGTGTTCTTCCTTGCTGAAAAATAAATTACAACACATAGAATAAAATATATTGGTTGGAAATAAAAACAACAGAAGCAAAAACTAGAAATCGAACTTCACACATGCACACAAAAATTCTACCCTTCAAATCAGTTTTTCATTAATAATGACTCCAAGCTTACAAAGACTCCCTTACTAGGAAAATGGCCACTAAGGAAAACAAAAATTGCAAAAAACTTGTCAAACTTCCCTCCTGAAGAAACCCTTTTCCCAGATCTTTTTGTTGGACACTTGGATATGCACTCGATCTGTCTGTTGGTCCTCAAATATGTTTTTTGGTACCTAAGATCTGCTAGATATGCTTCCTGATACCTTAGGTCTTCACTAGATCTGTCCACGAGTACCTTAGCTCTACACTAGATCTATCTGTTGGTACCTCATATCTGTTAGATATGCTTGTTGGTACCTTAAATTTGCTATATCTACCTGCCATACCTTATATCTGCACTATATTTGTTCGTTGGTGCCTCATATTTGCACTAGTTGTGCACGGGTACCTCAAATCTACTAGATTTGTCTGTTGGTACCTTAGATATTCTCCTTCTTCCTGAGAGAGGCCTTCTCTGTAACATTTGTTTATGTAGGAACAACCTTCTCTGTAATCTCCCACAAGTCATGTTCCTTCAAAAGAAAGGTTACTCTTTCCTTCCAAGATAGAAAGTTAGATGTTCCATCCAACGAGTCGTCAAACCTGGGACTGACTACTGCCATTTCTAGATTTTCACAAAAAAAAACTACCATGTACTTATTCCTTCATGCACCTAAAAAATATTTATTGTTGGTTTATAGATCTGCGGAGATCTCCTTGAAATCGTCTGTTGATGCTTTGGTAGCATCAAGAGGCATTCCCACTTGTGGAGTGTGGTGAGAATACCTTCCTCACTAAGAGGGAGTGTTGATTTTTGTAGCTTCGAGAAAGTATTCTCACATGAACCTAGGTGTTGGGCATGTGGGAATCATCGTGGGAACCACATCACGCTTTCGGTTTGGTGAAAACCCTATTGGATTTGAGTGGGGTTTTCATGGGTTTGATGATGGGCTTTGTGGGCTTGTGTTGGGGCTTCACACCCACAAGGAAACCCTAAATTGATGTTGAATTGTGGAGGGGCTTCTATGTTGACCCCTAAGTATTGTATATAAATAAGAGAGGTCATTGTGACCTTACATATCATTTAGAGTATGGGGAGACATGATTGAGCTAGCATAAGCGTGTTTGCACTTTTTCTAGGAGGATTGATGATTTTAGCAAAGGGAAATTCTTCTAGGGTGGTAAATCTGGCCTAGGGTTGAGGACTCTATCTTCTGTTCTTGGTAGGGAAAATCACACCGCACGTGTGGGAGAAAGAGGAAATCGTAGAAGGAAGAAGTTGTACGAAGTGGAGCGATCTGTATGAACTGTTCGTACAATTTTTCACATGTACACGGATCGCAGTGGGAACAGTCGCGTATGTACGCAAGTTGTTGTAGGAATAGTCATGTACATCCGTACAAGTTCTTCTGGGCATGAGCGGGTTTGTACAACTTGACATCAGGTGATTTCAACAGGTAGTACAGGTGGTCTGCAATAGATTTGTGGGCATATGATATTTCCTGGATATTGTTGAGGTTTGGTTTTCTGATTTGTATGTTTATTGGAGAGCAAGGTTGTTCTTAGTTTTGGTGACTTTGGAGGACAATTTTGTCCTTAGATTTTGGTGATATTGTATTGGCTGGGAGGGTTGGTTTTTCCCTCAGTATTTTTGATGATAACAAGATTGCATAACTAAAATTGTGTTTCATATGTGTTGATGATTCATCTTTGATATTTTTTGTTTTTGCTGCATATGTTTTCAGTAAATAATTTTCGGTGTAGAATTTTTCAGTGATAATAGCTAGGGTGTTAATGTTGGTTCACTAGGAAGAAATTTCTCATATTTGAAAATTAGTCACATAGAGTTGCATGTGAAAAATTGACATCGTCTTTCCTTTAGAGGTAGTGATATGATACCATGTTAATTTTCCAAATCCAATCTAGATAAATCACTTCCTAGTGAATTTCCTTGTAGAAAATTAAATTACAGCTCATTGACTAATTTATACTATTGAAATAATTAACTCAAAAAAATAGCGAAAGAAAACTAGAAACCAATTTCACAATGAAACGTACACAACAAATTTTTTTCGTTCAAATCGGTTTTTTATTAATAAATAATCCAAGCTTACAAGGGATTTCCCAACCTGGAATATAATCTGCCCACTGAGAAAAAATACAAATATGCAACTGCAACCTTGGAAAAAAAACAACCTTGGAGACAAAACCCTCTGCTCAGCTACTGTACAACCCTCCCTGGGATGTTCATCCATGTTGTACAACACCTGTACAATTGTTCTACAACCCTATATGGAATCTGTACAGCCTGTGTGGTCTATTTTACGACTCGTGGTTGTGCAACTTTCAACCCTTCCTTTGAGTTTTCGAACAATACGACCCACCTACACAAAAACACAAATCTTATGCTATTGTTTAGAAATCTATCCTTTGATTTATACCTGCTGATTTTTCGTCTCCTTACTGTTGTACTTGCAATTCCTCCCTTTGAGTTGATCTCTAGGTAAAATTTCTTCTTCACTTATCTGATATCTTGAATCACAATCCTTCATGATTCAACACTTGAGAAAAAGTCCTTTTCTCCTAGGTGGATGTCTTTCTCCTTCACCTAGCCTTTCTTTTATAATCTTGAGTTATGACCAAATCAAACATCACCCTAATCTCCAAAGTGATTAACAATTGAGATTAGATATCACCACGCTTTATATCAATGGCTAAGATTCATTTAATTCACTAATGCTAATAACCTTAGAATTTCATTAAATTAAACTCACTTTAATTATAAAAAGATATTTACTTTAATAATTCCTTTAATTAAAGTAAATTACTAAGGTTGAAGGATTTGGATGAATTTCACATGTCTAAACACTTAAACTTGTGCGAAAGTACTTTTATGATGCTACAAACATCAACACTCCCTCTTATAGAGGAAGGTACGTCTGGAAGAACCACCTGAAACTGGTTGTACCTCCAGTCCCGACACAATGTCCCACACATAATCCTGCACTATAGCATCCCACCAAACCTATTGGTTTGCTACTTCCTAAACATTGGAAGACTCAGAATCAATGATGCTACTCATTAGCATCATATAGTTCATAAACTTTCTTAAAGGCACATTTTCCATGACAGTGCTCTTAGGAGCCTCAACATGCTCCTGACCATCCTTTATTGTTTGCATAAACCACCTAGTTCTCCTGACATAACTGGAAGGCGATAACTCCTCCTCCCCAGCTAAAGGTGGACTCCCCACATTAGAAGTCTCTGAACGTTGTTCTCCCTTTAGAGCCTCATGCTCCTCGTCCTATGCCACTTACCTCAGTCCACACACATATGAATGTATAAGAACCAAGATCCCCTTGGACCTACTCTCACTACTTGGAAAAACATCCTTGACATTCTTTCCAAATGCACACCCTTTTCACATGCCCTGCTGCTCAACACTGAAATATGGAAGACCAATGACAATATCCCTCGTAATTGGAAACGCCTTGTAGTGTAGGTGTCCCATCCTCCTTTTCCATAACTCACATAGATTTTCCTTGTCATGTACCAATGCCTGAATAGGATTTCCCTCCAGCTTGTATAAATTTCCCTCTCTAACCCTAATCCTCATTGTTGTGTCATGGATAGCTCCCTTTGGACGTATGAGTACTCGACCTTCCTTGATCATAACGAAAAAACCCTTTTCCTCCACAATTGAGACTGAGAGAAAATTCGTCTTCGGTCCTGGTACATATAGCATATCCTAGGCTTCCAATGAACCTCTTGACTCAAGATGGAACAAGATTGTTCCCTCTATATTCACTACAGACTTTTCATCATCTTTGAGATCCACATGGAGCCCTAAGTCCTTCTCCGTCAAAATATTGAATAACTCACATGCTTCTATCATATTTTCTACCCACTGAGAAAATAAAAATACAAATAACACTTGTAGCCTAGTACCTCTGCTACTGCCATAAGGCCCTATACTTGTGGCTCTTGCGGCTTCCGCAGCTCAGATCTAGCTAGATTTATCCTTGTTATCATATTTGTATATTGTTTCCTCCTTGCTTCTCTTCTCCTTTGGACTTAGCAAGAAGTCTTCCTCTTGCTCTCACTGTGAATCATTGACTCCCAATACTCTCTTGAGTTGATGTTGTGCATACCCTTGAACCGATCTCTAGATGAAATTCCTTCTTCTCCCTTGTTGAGATCTCCTTGAGTCACAATCCATCGTGTCTCAAGTTCTCAATGTCTCACTTATGTTTCTTGTGTATCTGAAATTTGTCTCCCTCTCAGAATGCAAGCTCTGATACTAACGGGTGCTCAAATTGACATCTTTGTAGCACCCATACAATACTTTTTGTACAATTTTTTCCTATTTAAATTTCCATCTTAATACACTTTTCATCCACAATGATGCATTTTTGGTCAAGGTATAAGTACTTTCTCAACATGCCATTTCAATACCTATTCTTATGCATTTTTAGGATATTATCACCTTTTGTGCGAACAATGGTATATAGGTACAAGGCTACATAGGTACATTTCCAATACAAGAGTTGTAATTCCTGAAGTATGAGTTGTTGCAACTCCCTACACAAGTGTAGTTGTTGCAACTCTTGTTTCTACAACTCCCAATGTCGCAACTCTCGTTGTTGCAACTCTCAGTGTTGCGACTCTTGCCTCATTTTTTTTGCAACTCACACTAGAGGACTATTGTTGCAATTTTGAGACAAGTATTGTAACTCTGTGTCTGTCATAACAACTCATCAGTTAATCACACAACTATCATCTAAGGATCGACCAACTAGTCAACAACCACGCAGGAACATGACAAGGGAAATTGGGCGCCAGAAGGGAATGAATGACTAATCCACCACTTACCATGTGACTGATTTAGTCAACATGCACCCGATTCTTTCCATCTTTTGGAGAAAACAACATAACAAGATGGAGACAACCTGATTCTCGTGGTTTTCCATCGATTCTCTCAGTTAATTTAAGAAGAAATCATTTGTATAACCCCCCCCCCCCCTCTCTCAGAGCCACGGGTGGAGAAAAACAAGAAGAACATTTGTAAACAGAATTGTATTGATCTGTACATTTTTATTTTAATAGAAAGTTTAATTTCGTTCCTTTCCAATTAATGGTGTGTTGAGCATTTAAGCGCCTACTGCATTCATAGACCAGTACCTCATCTAAGGAGGTGGGGCCCCCTCCTTAGCTCAATATTGTTTGTATCTTATGTAATTTATAGTAGTTGTAGCATATTTTCTATCATTTCATTTATTTCCAACAATTATTTTATTAACATTGTGTTTGAAATCTAGTGTTTTTCATTGTTGTAACTCAATGCCAACATTACAGGTTATTATTTTCTGATTGAAGAGTGAGTAGTTGTATCCTCCTTTCTATATTTTCATTTATTTCCAACAATTCCTTTATTAACATCATGTTGCAACTATGGTATTTTATCGTTGTTTCAACTCCGTTGATGTCACTCCATGTCGACATTGTGGAACCTTCTCTTCTGATTAGCTAATGCGTAGTTGTAGCATATCTTATTTGTTTTAATTTATTTTCAACAATTCCTCTATTTAGCACTTTGTTGTAACTTTTATATTTCCCTTGTTGCGATTCTGGTTGTTGCAAATCCTATTGTTGCGACTCATGTTTTTGTGACTCATGTTGTTGCAACTCTTGTTGTTGAAAATCATGTTGTTGCAGCTCTCGCTACTACAACTCTACATTACAACATTTATCTTTCTAGTTAACAATTGTGTGGTTTGTAGTTTGAGATAGTTTATTTCCTTTGTTTACAAGCACAATATGCTTTGATTTCTATAGCTTGAGGTTTGTTGCATCTCAGTACATAAGTCATAACATATCTATCACATTATTCAAGATCATCCTAATACTTGAACAATTCACCTTTACTCTCTTGCAAGTGTGATTTACTTTTCGGCAAGTGTGATTTACCTTTCTACAAGTGAGATTTACTTTTCCGCAAGTGTGATTTACTTTCATGCAAGAGTGTATTACTTTTCTGCAAGTGTGATTTAATTTTCCGTAAGTGTGATTTATTTTTCTACAAGAGTGATTTACTTTCTCGCAAGTGTGACATTTACTTTCCCACAAAAGTGTGTCTTCATTCCTGCAAGTGTGAATTTGATTACAAAAAGTAGTGTGGTTTAGTTTGATGACTTGATAAAGCATTTTTATATCTTTCCTTGTGACATTCATTTGGAAGTACTACAACTCATTGGTAATTACAACATTATACTTTCATATACGGTGCATGACAGTTCGTAAGTTCAATACGACCTTAGATTGATAATTAAATGCACAACTCTTTGGTTTCTTACTAATTTAATTAGGAAGTAATTGAAAAGTATGTTATTTTTAGCGTCGTTGTCAGGGATCTGTCAAAATTATAGTTGTTTTTTTGTTGTCATTTGGATTTTCATTACAACACATTGAGTGACATGATTTCTTTTCAGTAAATTGTAAAATGTTTTTCTAATCATTTCTATGCATATAGTTAGGTATCAACAAGGTATATTCATTAGTTCATTTAAAAATCCTCGTAAAAATAACAGTGTTGGTCAATATCAAGAGGGAAATGATCTCAATCAGTCGAACTATTTGTCACATATAACAATTTTTCTTGCCCAAAAGAGACCTGAGAAGGGTTTTATGCAAACATAGGTTTTTTCGTCAAAAGATGTGATCATTGAACAATACCACTTATGGGAGTTCATCTTTCCTAAAGCACCTTTAAAAGTAGAAGAGAACCCTCAAAGGGATATGGCAAATGAAACTGTAAAAAAATAATCCTCTACCTTCGGATTTCCAACTAGAGGATGAAATGAGGAGACCAAAATGAAGAATATCCCTCACTCAACCTTGCTGAATTTTCATGGCCTATCCAAAGAATACTCTGAAACCTTTCTCTTTGAATTCGACATGCTTTGCAGAAACTATGATTACATGTCAGATGCCCATAAATTGAAACTCTTCCTTGCCACAATCAAGAATGATGCACTACGTTGGTTCATGGGCCTTGGTAGGGAAAACATCTGCACATGGGACCAAATGACATAGAAATTTATGGAAAAGTACCAAGATTATTGTAAAGACAAAGAAAGGAAGGATGAAGTCTTTATAATGACACAACATGAAGATGAGAGCCTTGAAGACTATGTTAAAAGATTCAACAATAATTTGCAAAGGACAAGGCAAGGAAATTTGGCTCTAGAGACACGATGTCTATTATTATTGAGAGGAATCTGAGATGATTGCATTGAGCTTCTCAACCTGATGGATGGAGGAGATATATCCTATCAAGATTACGATGTCATCTTGGGACTTTGTCACAAATATTTCAGAGGTACTTCAAAAATGGGAAAAGGACCAAGAGATATATTAACAAAGACTAGAAAGACTTATGGAAGTGGATTTACAAGTGTAGAAATTGGGAAGATGTTATAGGATTTCAAGATCGATATACTTAGTTCCTTAAGATTCCATTTAGACACACTACAAACGAAGAAAAAGAGGGAGGAAGCAGATCTTGCTTTGACTATCATTTTCCAAAAATGCAAAAGAAAACACTCGCTGTAGGAATATCCATTAGATCAACTTGAGGTTTGTGGAATATGCAATGAATACCATTGATCCCGGTGGATATTGGTGGCCACCCACCTATTCCAACTGGCTCCTCTTGACAGTTTTTAGTTCAACACGTTCTTCTGTACTTATTTGTAATTGTGGGTTCTACACTTCTGGGGTTGTCTGAATCCCTACACAACTTCTAGGTGGATACTGGTGGCCTCTCACCTAATCCAACTGGCTTATGTTGTATGTTTTCATGTCAGCACATCTTGTTGTACTTCCAAGGTCGTTTTGGGCCCCTAAACAATGTTTTTTTTTGGATTGCCACAGTCAAACTGTAGACAGAGTCAAATTTTGATGGTGTAATGTGTATTTCTCTAAAATACCTTTCCAACGGGCTATCACATGCCTAAAATGAAGGTCGTATGCAAATGTTACGACCCCGGGAAGTTGAGGTACCAACTTACCTTAGGGGCCCACATAACTTTTGGCATTTCATATCCTAGGGTTAGGCTTTTGGATGTCTAGGGTTTTGGAATTCATGAGTAATGTTAAAAAGGCCTCTAGAGCCTCATTGTGATCATTCTTCTTAGACAGATGTGTGTAGTAGCCACATCTCTTCTCAGAGATAGCTACCACCATTCGAGCAAGTGTTTCATTTATGCAGTTTTATAGTTTCAACCTATTTCATTTATTCAATAGAAGATATTGTTCACTGGATATCTGTGTTGTTCTTCATATCTTTGTGTTTATTGTATTCAGTCTATTAATCAATTTGTTCTGCTCCTAAATCTGGATCAGTGGTATTAGAGCGGTCTACTCTTCATTTATCTTTCTTCGTGCATGTCCCCGATAATATTTGGGTACAAGAAGTTGGGACTCGAACCAATCGAGCCATTACAAGATCGGTCGTGCTGAGCCCGATAACAACCCATGGGAGATGAAAATAAAGATGATGGAGCATGAGATCCTTTTAAAATGTTGCTTGAGGAATCCCTTGCGTGACAAAGGAATGAAATGATGGAGAACTTTGCGCAGATCCTTCGACAGTTGCCCACATGAGAAGCATCTTCATCAAGTGACCATGCAACCCCCTTCAAGGTACAGTTAAATTTTGATATTCCATTATTTGAAGGACTAATAGATGCAGATGTTGTAGATAAATCGTTGAATCTGCTTGAAGGGTATTTTTCGGTCCACAATTTTTCCGATAGGGAAAAGATTACTTTTTCACTCCTCAAGGTCGTCCCCCATGTTAAGGACTAGTGGGACACTTACTTTGAGAAAAGGGCCATCGATGAATCCACAATATTTGTTGTTTCCCCTACATGGGATTCCTTCCAGGATGCCATTAAAGAACAATACTACCTTGTAGATGGACCACCCTGCGTCAAGAAAGGGACCAGACAGTACCATATTTCACCAATATTTTCCATACCCTGTGCACCAAGTTGGGTATCAAAGGCTCTTAGTGACACCTGGTTCTAAAATACCACAATTGTTTGCATAGATACATTCAAACAAAAATGGAGTTTTTGGACATCGCCTCCTTAGGTACTACTTATAGATATGTTGTCAATATCAAGCATAAATTTAAGCAGAAGAGGCGAGAGTTTGGATATGAAAACTCCTCACAGTTGAAGCAAGGAAAAGGCGGCCCCAACCCACACAACAAGGGACAAAAAAAAGATGGCCGCTCTCAGGAAAACCAGTCCAAGCCGCAACACAATAAGGGAAATGAGAATATGAAGGACACGGGAAAATGGTGTGAATACCATAAAATCCCTTGGCACAACACTGAAGAATGCCACTCCAAGAAATCACTCGTGGCCGAGCTGAAGGCTTCCGAATCAGAGATCAATTTTGATTATGAATAAAATCCAGAAGGAGGGAAGCGTATTATCGATGTTGAACCCAGTGTCACTATCAGTACCATCAAAGTCCGGCCAAGTGAAACAGAAGAACCAGAGGAAGGGGAATGCCTCTTTCACTCACAGATGTGGGTAAAGGGGGCTCCGCTTCATTTCATTATCGATAGCGACAATAAGAAGAACTTGATCTCAGTAGAGGTCTTCAAGCAGATGGACTTATCGACAACACCACACCCACAACCCTAAAGCATCGACTGAATTCGCCAAGGAAGAGATCTTCGTGTCAGCCAATAGTGTCGTCTTCCCTACGACATCAAGTGTTTCAAAGATGAGGTATTGTGTGATATTTATCCCCTTGAAGTTTGTGATGTTCTTTTAGGACAACCATATTTGTGGAAGCGTCATGTTGTGTGTGAGTCTATACCCTGTAGTGTAATTATTACTTTGGGTAGACAATTGTACATGATACAAGAGGTAGCGCCACCTACCATTATTTCTTTAATCTCTTCTAAGAAATGCATTAAGGTCATTTCACAAACTGAGAAGTTCGTATTCATTGTGATTTGTGCTCACAGTAAGCAGAAGGTCGCTGCCACATCCATGGCCTCTACACAAAGCCTCTCTTTGCAGCAAAAGCAAGTAGACGGGATCGTGGAAGAGTACAGAGAGATCTTCTCCTCACCCACCGGGGTATTGACGCACTACCAAGTCAATCATCCAATTGATCTAACCCCCAGTGCACCTCTACCTGATGGACCAATCTATCATCACTTGCTGATGGAAAATGAAGAAATCAAGGGCCATATCCAAGAGCTTCTTCAAAAGGGGCACATCAAACCCAACTCATCCCCTTACAGAAGCTCGATTGTACTGTTGCAGAAGAAGGACGAGACCTAGAGACTCTACATCAATTATAAGGCCTTAAACAAAATCACAGTCAGAAACCGGTACCCAATTCCTAGGATTGATGACCTTCTTGACCAACTCAAGGGGGAAAAATTCTTCAGCAAGATTGACCTAAAGTCCGGCTACAACTAGGTTCCCATTGAACCAACTGATGTCTGGAAGACAACTTTCAAATCTAAAGAAGGTCTCTTCAAATGGTTGGTCATTTCCTTTGGCCTAACAAATGCACCAACCACTTTCATGAGGGTGATGGACGATGTATTGAGACCTTTCACCAACTCTTTTGTGGTGGTGTATTTGGATGACATCCTCATCTTCAGCAGAACTTGGTAGGAGCATATGCAACATATTCAATAGGTTTTGAGCACTCTGCGACAACAAAAGCTATATGCCAACTTGGAAAAATGTTCCTTTGGCATGAATAGGGTCCAATAATTGGGCTACATTGCTAATGAGCATGGCGTACATGTTGATCTCACTAAGATCCAAGTCATCTGTGACTGGCCAGCCCCGACCACACTAATCAAGCTTAAGAGATTCTTGGGACTGTCCAACTTCTATCGACAATTCATGTTGGGATTCTCCCATATTGCATGGACCCTCGGCCACGTGACCAAGGGTGGGGGCATGGAAACGTTTGTGTGGAGGAAGGAACAACAATGAGAATTTGATGATCTGAAGCATTACTTGTGCTCAACTCCAATACTCTCCTTGCCTTATTTGCAACAATCGTTCGAGATTGAGACCGATGCATCTGACTATGTTGTAGGCGCAATTATCACTTAGCACAGTCATCTAGTGGCATACCATAGTGATACACTCTTAGATACTGTTCGGAAATACCCCACCTATGACAAGGAAATGTATTCCATTGTACAAGCCTATCGTCAATGGAAACATTACATTCTGGGAAAGGAGACGATCATCCACACTGATCACAAGCCTCTGTAGTTCATACAGACATAGGGAAAGTTGCAGAATGACCATCATCAGAAGTGGTCCACCTGCCTACAACAATTCCATATCAACATCAAGTATAATATAGGGAGCACAAATCATGTCTTTGACTGCCTCAGTCGACCTCCCGTGGATGCACTCACCATTGTGCTCCATTCCTGTGTACATGAGGCCTCTAAGTGACCCCAACTTTATTAGCAAGATCCAGACTTCTCCACCACCTATCAGCTCTTGGGTACAGGTTGTTATGCCATATGGGCCATCTATATGTTCCTGCAAGCAAGCGTGAAAAGCTAATTTGGGAAGCCCACCAGAGTCGAATGGCAGGACATTTTGGAGTGGAGAAAATTGTGGTTGTTCTCCAAAAACATTTTTATTATGTCGTCAACAAGTATATCATATCTTTCACTGCATTTTCCATTGCCAAGCCAACCATCAATAAGCGAGTCTTATACACCCCTCTTCCTACCCCCGAGAATCCTTGGGAATCCATCTCGATGGATTACATGTCTGGCCTTCCATCCACCAAGCAAGGCAATGATTGTGTATTTCTGGTCATTGATCGGTTTTCGAAGATGGCCATCCTCACAGCCTGCAAGAAGAACATCACAATGACATATACTGCAAATATCTTCTTCAAACAAGTGTGGGTCCATTTTGGGATACCACAGACGATCATATCTGACTGGGACAACAAGTTCCTCAACACATTTTTGTCGAGTCTCTGGTCACTCTTCGACACCAAGCTCACTAAATCTACTACTATCCACCCTCAAACAGACAACCAAATAGAGGTTGTCAATTAGATGATTGTGCACATCCTGTGCATGTACAATTCTAAGCATATGTGTACATGGGATGAGAATCTCCCCTGTGTTCAACACAGTTACAACAAGGCTCTCTATAGATCCACCAACCATAGCCCATTTCAGGTGGGACTAGGATTCCAACCCTTGGTTCCCATTGATGTTGTACTACCTATGGCCACCACACAGATAGACTCTTCCCATGTTCAGTGTGAGACCAAAAAAGCCACAAGATTCATTATCGGATTCAACACCCGCCAACAATTCCATATTATTTTGCAGAAGGCCAATGCTAAGTACAAGCAGTGCCATGATCAACACAGGGTACCGAACGAGTTTCAGGTTGGAGACAAGGTCTAGTTACATTTGCATAAGGAGCATCTTACAGGGGCCCATCGAAAGCTCCACCCACTTTTCTATGGGCCTTACACCATCACCAAGGTTGTGGGTATCAATGCTTTTGAGCTCAACACTCTACCCATCCTTGGATTGCACCCATTGTTCAATGTGGACCTCCTTCGACCATATTTTCCACCATTATTGGACACCTCTGAGATCTCAGAACAATTGACACAAATAGAGATCAACCCTGACTGCATGGAATAGGAATCCACTGATCAGATAGTGGACACACATGTCAAGGGCACTCACCAGTAGAGGATCCAGTTTTATTGGGTTTTCAAGGCAGGGAAACTCCTACACCAAGGAAAGTGGCTCACCCAGGGCCAAATTCATAAGAAGTTTCCTCACCTGATGGGGGAACTCAACGCAATGGACACCACTGCTTCCTAAGGGGGGAGGAATAATCCAGGTGGATATTGGTGGACACCCACCTATTCCAACTGGCTCCTCTTAACATTTTTTAGTTCAACATGTTCTTCTATAATTATTTGTAAGTGTGGGTTCTACACTTTCGGGGTTGTCTGAAGCCCTACACATCTTCCACGTGGATATTGGTGGCCTCCCACCTAATCCAATTGGCTTATTTTGTATGTTTTCCTGTCAACACATCTTGATGTATTTCCAGGGCCATTTTGGGCCCCCAAACAATGTTTTTTTTTTGGCTCACCATAGTCAAACTATAGATGGAGTCAATTTTTTACAACGTAATGTGTAGTTCTCTAAAATACCTTTCCAACGGGCTATCACACGCCTAAAATTAAGGTTGTATGCAAAAGTTACGACCCTGGGAAGTTGAGGTACCAACTTACCATAGGGGCCCACATAACTTTTGGCGTTTTATCTCCCAGGGTTAGGTTTTTGGATGTCTAGGGATTTGGAATTCATGAGTAATGTTAAAAATTCCTTTGGAGCCTAATTGTGATCATTTTTCTCAGACGGATGCATGTAGCAGCCACATCTCTTCTCAGAGATAACTACCACCATTCGAGCAAGTGTTTCAGTTCTGCAGTTTTATAGTTTCAACCTATTTCATTTATTCAATAGAATATATTGCTCACTGGATATCTATGTTGTTCTTCATATCTCCGTGTTTATTGTATTTAGTCTATTAATCAGTTCATTCCGCTCCTAAATCCATATCAACCATGCTCCTAAAAACCATCCATCCCTACCAGGATTGAAATTTGTATACCAAAAAACTGAGGAACCGAAGCAACTATATTTTTTTCTCACAAATGACCATGACAAACCAAACCTCAAGGTATGGTTCAATACCAATCTCAATATTTTAATTCATATTGGACTAACCCTTCCATGCAATATACTTCTCAACCATGGTGTTTGCCAACACAAAAATGGGTGACTCCTCCTCCAACCCAGCTATGGAAACAGGGGTGGAGAAATCCCACTTTAGGAGGCCCTCAATAGGCCATAACACAACCACCCATGCAACTTCTTCCCCCTCCATAGATACAAACATCCACATCAGCCCCTCCTGAGCCACAATTACCTACACAACCTATCCCTAAACCTAATAATGCGAGGCCAACCCAACCAACACAAGCTATCAGAATTGCCACCTACCCCACCTATTCCATCTCTTCCATACACTGTCATGATATCCATCTTCAATCTTGGAAGACATTAACCAAGGACCAACCTCCTGTTTGCATTTAATATTTGAATGAGGATGTCTGGAATGAAGAAACAGAAAAGGAACAATCTCGTGAACCTTTGAAAGTTGATCATGCCCACCCTGAATTCCAAAACCCACCCTATGTAGAAAGATTAAACTTAGAGAAATCTATTACACACCTCGAGGTTGACTTCTTGGGGGAACTCAAGAACATGAGTGTTAAAATACCATTGTTCTAAGATATCAAATATGTACCTATCTACTTGAAAGAGGTACGAGAACTTTGTTTAATGAAACTTGGTAGAAAAATGAAGGATCCCCAAACTGTCCATGTTATGGGTAAATTGTCAGATTTAATGATGGGGGGAGTTCTCGCGTCCAAATACTCTGACCATGGTAGCCTAGTAGTTAATGTGCATATTAATAATACACTCATTAGCAACACATTAATCGACCTTGGTGGTTCCATTAATGTTATGATGTGTGAGAACATGGAAGCCTTAAGACTCACTAACCTTAGGGAAACCCCAACTATACTCCAACTTGTTGACAGATCAACTATTAAACTAGAGAGAATCCTAGAAGACATAGTGATATTTGTAGATTCATGGGAATATCCTGTCGAATTTATGATCCTACAACCCAAAAACTCTCTAGGGGTATCCTTTAATCTTGGGAAGGCATTGGATGGCCACTGGTAATGCTTACATAGTTTGTAGGTCAGGTCACATGACCATTTCTCATGGGACCTATACAAAACAATTAACCATGTATCATCTCACCAAACCCAACATAGATTTAGAAACACCACTCTGGGCTGATAGAGAAGACAACGATGAAGAAGGAGAATCTCATCTAGTACTCTCTATAGATCATTACTTATCCATCAGAGAGAAAACAGAGGATGATGAAATCGATGATTTCATAGCCTCTTCGTCTTCCTCATCCAACTCACATGTTCTTGAGCATGTTATGCACCCAAAAACACAGGTTTCTTTTTCCTCAACAAGCATATCACCTTTAGAACATGAATCCTCAGCTGAAAATTACCAATGTTCCACCACATAAACCATATAAATCAGCCCCAGGAAAACCTTGAACATCAATCGGGGACTGACTGAATAATGAAAAGAGCGACTGGTTAAAGTGCTACAAATGCACATCGATGCCTTCACCTGGGACTACTCTAACATGAAAGGAATCCATCATAACCTCTGCACACACCATATATACATTCAAGAAGTATCAACACCCATCCGCCAACCCCAGCTCTGAATGGATCCAACGTTGAGGGACTTGGTTAAGGAAGAGCTATATACATTGCTCACAACCAAGTTTATCTATCCAATTTCTGACAGCCAATGGGTCACCCTTCTTGTCATTGTACCAAAGAATAATTATAAATGGAGGATTTGTGTGGACTATCTAGAACTCAATAAAGCAACACACAAGCACCATTTCCCACTTCCATTCATTGACCAAGTCTTGGATACGTTAGTAGGGAAGAAATACTTTTCTTTCCTCGATGGATTCAACGGGTATAACCAGATCCATATTTCACCTAAGGATCAAGACAAAGCAAAGTTTACCTATCCATGGGGGACATTTTCCTATCGTGTTCTACCATTCAGGTTATGTAATTCTCCTGCCACCTTTCAAAGAGTTGTAATCAGTATATTCTCTGATATAATTCATGATTGTGTGGAAATATATATGGATAACTTCATGACATATGATAATTAATTTGAAGAGGCATTGGAAAATTTAGAGAAAACATTAATAAGGTGTAAAGAATCAAGTGTTTACCTTAGAAATGACAAATGTGCAATGATGTTAACTGATGGCATCGTATTGGGGCACCACATCTCAGCTAAAGGCATCCGAGAGGATTCAGAAAAAATCAAGGTAATATTAAACTTCTCGACTCCACGTTCGCAAAAAAGAGGTACAAAGTTTCTTAGGATATGTTGGTTAATATCGTTGCTTTACTGAAAAATTTCTGACATATTGCTCGTCCATTATTTTCTTTTCTTAAAAGAGAATCTAATTTTTTTTGGACATAAAGATGCTAGCATGCACTTGAAGCATTGAAATACAAAGTGGTTGAAGCTCCTATTTTGAGGGGACCGATTGGTCCCTCCCGTTTCATATCTCTACAGGTGCATCAAACACAACCATTGTAGTTGTTCTAGGACAACTAGAAGGAAATGATCCATATGCAATCTACTACGTCAACAAAAAAATCTCACCCACAGAACTAAATTATACAGTCACAAAGAAATAGTTTCTTGCAGTAACACACACAATCAATAAGTTTTGGAATTACATCACAGGATATCCAATAATTTTTCACACTGACCATGCTACCATAAAATATTTAATGAAAAAACCTATCACTAATGGTAGGGTAACTAGGTGGTTATTTTTATTACATGAATATGATATAACCATCCTGAATAAACCGAGGAAGCAAAATGTAGTGACTGATTTTATTTCAATACTTACATAATGTAGTGACTGATTTTATTTCAATACTTACATCTAACGAAAATGATCTTCCTGTAGAAGTTTATTTCCCTAATGAACACCTATTTGTGAATTCTAATAACTCCCCTTGGTTCAAAAATATCACTAATTACTTGGCTACAAGTAGAATTCCACATCATTTATCTCTAAAGGAACACCAAAAGATCATCAAACAAAGTTGGAGATTCTCACGGATTGACGATTGTCTCTTCTACACAAGATTAGATCTCATCATTAGAATATGTGTGTGAGAAGATGAGATCTATGATATCTTGAAATATTTCCATGATGGTCCATGTGGGGGACACTTTGTAGAAAAAATGACTATATACAAGTTACTTCATCAAGGCTACTATTGGCCCACTATCTTCAAGGATACCAAGGAATATGTAAAGAGGTGTGATAGTTTCCAAGGCATGGGAAGAGAAATGCAATCAGACGAGATGTTGTTGCAACCATGGTTGGTATTGGAACCATTTGATAAATGGGCCTTGGATTTTGTAAGGCCAATAAATCATCCTTCCCACCATAACTCCTGCATCCCAGTATGCATAGATTACGTCACAAAATGGATGGAAACCAAGACACTCCCAACCGCAACAAAACAAGGAGTAGTGGGATTTCTTCATGAAGAAATCTTCACCATATTCGGGATACCTCGGGAAATAGTTATTGATTAAGGAACTCAATTCACTTCATGACTCATTAAAGACTTTATGTACATATACAAGATCAAACACAGGGTTACCACATCATATCCCCCACATGCCAATGGACAGGTAGAAGGGAAAAATAAAATTCTTGAGGCCATCGTCACAAATACTTTCAGACTACACCCCAAGGATTGGGTTGAAAGACTACCTGAATCTCTATGGACCTACCAGACAACATGGAGGACTACCACCAACTGCACCCCATATGAATTGGTGTATGGAAGGACAATACTATTGTCAATTGAAATAGAGATCCAAAAACTTAGAATAGATGTACAACTTGGAATGGAATTAACTAAATCTCAAAAGAAGAGACTCCTTGTTGATGTTCAGATCTATTAAGGTCCAAACAAAAATATCACGAGGATATGAATCCCCCCCTGCGTTTTTATAGACGTGTTACTCATATGTTAATTCTTTAAAGATTTATCTTGACTATCTTGGGACGATAATATGAAAAATGGGAGGATACTAAATAGTAAATTCTAAATCTTTATCACTCAAATAAATTAAAATATTGTTGATTGAAAATATAACACACACTAAAGAATTCCTGAGAAATGGACCATGAATATTCACTCATAAAATATAATATTTGCATAAATATAATACAGAAATAACAATTACAAGAAGATAAATAAATCTCACATCCATCACAATATTAAATATTTTCGATCACATTCAAGGAAAGAAAGGTAAAGGACCACATGTGAGTGAACTTTAAAAGAGTATTTTTATTAAAAACATAATAGAATATGATAGGAAAACTTTAAATATCCAATGTTCAAAACTGAGAGTTCATAAGATATTATTAAAGTTTTTCCTCGAAGTATTTCTCTGGGATTTAAAAAAAAAAAATATAGTCTTTGTTTTTCTTAAAAATAAATGCATTCATCCAAAGTTGGACTGGGATTGGGCTCCCATGGACCATAAAATAAATATAGGAACATGGATGGACCTGAAAGGAAGACACAAAGAAAAGATCATAAAATTGGTTATATTTTTGTTTAGATGGGTAAAACACAATTGGATGACTTTTGAACAGGAAGAGAAAAGAATTGGGAAGAATGTGATTTGTATTACTCATTGTGATGGTGTTCTCTATCTTTCTATCTACCTGCCAATGCTCCTTTTGTATTCTCTTGGATTGTAGTTTTGGGGCCGGTTGTAACTGCCACTTCTTGATTTACTTCAGTTATGTTGATTAAGGCTTTTTTTAACCAATTCTCAACATAATGTCTCATGGGAGAAACAATTACTTCTTGTCTAACTCTTATATCGAACAATGAATATTCAATGTCTCGATAGTGTTGACAGTTCGAAATGGTTCGTTCAATCAGATGAGGGAAAACGCTCGATGGTAGTTCCCAATTAGACCCACTCTTGTTTGGGATAGCGCTTCCAACCATATTTGGCCTGGTTACCATTCTAACTAATAAACTGACTAATATGAATCTGAGAATTGAAGATTCACAGATGAATTAAAAATAATAATCCTAACTGACTATATCTAACACCAAGATGAATAACTTAACAATATAATATGCAAGGTCTAATCTATTCTAATATAACCTATCATGATCAGGAGCAGTCTAAGAAATGAGTACAGTAGAAGGTGGTATTACTTGTACAAAAAAAAATTCATATAAAAAGGAATATTAATAGTTGACGAAGTGATCAATTACAATCAATAAGATCGATTAGTAAACTGAATCACCAGGTTGTTGTACTCATAAAAGAAAAATAATCGCAACTGTAAATGAAATAATATTAACCTAGAAGAAATTCATAGATCAACATTCAGAAACTGCAGAAACATATATGCATAAAATTGAATAATCATATTCATGCACATAAATTCCATCATCTTTGTAAATGTATCATATTCTTTCATTCATTCAACTATAATAGTACCATTCGTCTTACAAAA
>ML847928.1:36547-51776 GCA_009831015.1 Picea engelmannii | reverse complement strand
CCCATGCTTGTGATATATGGACCTTCAGCGATGTGAACATTTGAAAAAATGAAATAATTATTAGGATTTTAATCTAAATCGAAACCTTCACGTAAGAGAGTGCATTCCAGTGTGGTTTATAGTTCCTAAGCGGCGATTCAAACCAAAAAACTTTAGATAAATGGAAAATCTAAGGACCGTAAGAACAAAATTGTCAATAAATATAAACTTTCACATTAAATATCTGAAAACTTCAGTACATTCAAAGCACAACCTATAGTTTGCAGAAACGAAGATAATAATAAAGAAGAAGCAGCTCGACTCATACTGAATCCTCGACCTCTTAAGTTTCGTCTACCAGTTTTTGCACTGCCAGAACAGAATAAAATTATACAGGCTCTCTTTTCGTCTATGTAAACAGGCAATGCAATTTACAACAATAAAATTAGAATAGGCTCATTGTTTAAATTACCTTAAAGTCGCTTGTTAAATCAATGGTTATTTCCATGTCATTGTAATTCATTAAATGAAAAATATGGAACCATGTACGAACTATGATCCGATCTTGGTACGAACTGCCACATAAATTATGGCCATATAATGCATGTATATATAGAGTTCCTTGTTTATTCCCAGCGGATGGGGCATGAAAATGAAAAACAATAAATAAGTACAATAGTTACTACTCCCCAGCTTAGTTTACTTCCCGAGGCCAACAACCCAACCAATTCTAACTCGAAACGCATAGCGAGCCAAATCACACAGATATCTAGATATTATGTTTACAACCATTCCATCCGTGTAGGGTAGGTGATCTTGGATACGAACTGTGTAGCACTGGGTTCAAAGCGTAGTAGTGGCAGTCAACACTGGCTTCAAAGCATAGTAGTGGCAGTTTGACTGGGTTCAAAGCATAGTACTGAAATGACAGTGAATGACAATCAAAAATACGTAACCATAATTTCAGGTGATTAAAATGAAGTTTACGCTCTAAACTTTAATTAAAAGCTTTATAAACTAATTAAACCATTCCAAATATGCATTGGAAGAAGCGAAGGCTGCAATAACACTTTAAATCTACAAACCAATAAAATGTTAACAAATATGTATATGTATATTTTTTAAAATAAATAAATACAAATGTGCTAAGTTAAACATTACAGTTTTTAAAAAATTAAAAAGTCAACCCTAAACTAATATGAGTTCAACGATGAACTCATCGCTATAGTCCCTGGGCCTTCGGCAGGGACTAATAAGAGATTTGTGTACGTTCGTGTCATGGGTTTTATTCTAACTTTATGCAATGTTTCCCGTGTAAATCTTTCATTCTATATATGTCTTGATGTGATTAAAAATCTACATATTTATTTTTATTTGTTTAAAATTTATAAATACTATTTGGTAATCCAACTAATATAAACACTAATATACAAAGGTTAAACAACATTCACTTTAATATAAACATTAATATATAAGTATAATGAGCTATGTAAAGGTTAAAGCACATTCACTTTAAACAATTTTGAAAAGTAAATGAGGAAAGAGATACAAATTATATATATAAACAAAAGCGAATTTATATCTTAAGCTAATTATGTTAGCACAACAAAAATAAGGTCCTATGAGGAAAACCTAATTTCCATTTTAGATCCTATGAGGAAAACCTAATTTTCATTTTAGGTACTAGATATGATTTAATTTTTTTTTTTACTAAAAGATATCCAATTCAAGTACTGATAAGATTTATATTGATTCATCAAAAGAAATTTAAGTTTAGTACTATTTTTTTTTAAGTATTATAAAATTAGAAAATATACAAAGTAAAAAAAATAATAATTATAAAATGAGAAGATTAAAAATGAACTAAAAGTTGCACACAAAAAGTTAAAAAAGTTGCAAACACGAAGTAAAAGAAGTAATAACAAATATTTTCAATAGGGATAGCCAAAGAAAACGAAAGGGATTAAGGAAGAAAGTGATTAATTCAATTTTTATCTATTTTCAACTAACATAAAGAAATACTTCACCTAACATACAAATAAATTTCACGAGCAAATAAAGTGGAACCATGTTCAAAATTCAATACCAAAAACAAAGAATGGTGAGAAAGCGAACCCAAGCCAGTTCCCATAACAACTATGGGGTAAAATGTGATGTTGTTACATGCATATCTAAGTGTTGAAATCTATTTTCAATACAACATATTGTACAATCCATAGAAACAACACTATATAGTAAGTAAATCTCTCGTCGGGTTGTAGCGAAAAGCATACACAACCCAATACATACATATACCTGACTTCTTGTTATGAGCTTATTCAGTTCTAATAATAGACAATGAAATTCAATGAGACTCACATATATACGCGAACTTGTAATTATATTCATATGAACTAATTGGAACTAGTTTCCGTAGCGGTCAGGGTCAGCCTAGCTAGCTAAGCTTATCTAGGGTATGTATAATTATTTATCAATTAAATTGCTTGGTTAAGAAGGTCTTTTGTCTCACAAATAAAGAAGTTTTATATATCAATTTAGTGTCTGGCTTGGTTTCTAATTGAATAATTAAACTAAAAACATATTTAATTATCAAAACACAATAAACTCCTAAAAGTAATTCCTGTCCATCACATTTTTTTAAATCAAATAATTTTTATTAAATGAACAAAACAAAAATAATATTTGTAATAATAATAAAGAAAATAAAATAGATAAATATTTTTATTTTATTATATTTTTTTATATATTATAAAATAAATTTTTAAAAAATAGTAAATTAGAAATATAATAGAGTAATTTTATCTCAATGAATGCTAATCATCCTCATCATAATATCAAAATTATTTACTATAATAATAATAATAATTTTTAGGTCACAACTAAGCCAAACACCAAATTGGTGTATGAGACCCCCTTGTTTTTTGGGACAAGGGACTTTCTTAACACAATGATTTGATTGCTAAATGTTAGAATAATTGGTTTGAGATCCACATTGATAGGAATGTGATCTAATCTATAAATGTAATCACTTTCTCTCATTAATCCAAGTTTTGTGAGCTCTGTCTCAGTTGTGTGGTTTATGTCTACATTTTTATTTTGGTATCATAGCATATCCTATCACCATCGTTGTTGCGTGCACATTCGTCGACTGGTGTGAAGGGGCCATCGATTGTTATTTGTTGTGCGTTGCCTTGTGTTGTTGTTGCTGCGTGAGATCCCTTCTCGTACAAATTTTATTGTGTGTTGAGTTTTTTCTTATTTGTCTGTGAAGGAGCTGCGTTGGTGTGTTCGCTGCATTGTAGCATCATTTGCAGCAGGTTTCGTCACCGATCACTGAATAACAATGTTAGTGTTGTATGTTGTCCAGTATTTGTGTGTTGCGTGCCAGTTTGGAGCAAAGTTAAGGTTGTTGCATCCGATCCCTTCTCATCGAATTCGTTCCTCCCTTTTGTTCATGTTTAACCATTGCATCTATTTTGACATGTTCATCACTATCATTATGCCAAGCATCTACATAATTCATTGTATCAACTCTATCTGCATTCTCATGAAACATTATATTTCTACTTGCAAACAGTTTATGTGAATTGGGATCAAACAATTTGTATGTTTTCTTATCAGTACAATACCTAATAAAAACACACTTGATTGAATTTGCATCAAGTTTTCTTCTCTCATCCTTTGGAATATGTGCAAAGGAAGTGGATCCAAATACTCTTAAATGACTGACATCAAGTTTATAACCATAAAGAATCTCAAAAAGAGTTTGGAAATCTAATTTCTTAGTTGGACTTCGATTCTTTAAATAAACAACAATATTAACGACTTCTACCCAAAAACCATTAGTTTTTTTTTTACCTTGAAGCATAATACGAGCATAGTCCACCAGTGTTATGTTCCTTCTCTCAGCAATACCGTTTTTCTGAGGTGTATGAGGTACTGTAAATTGTTGTTGGATCCCATGAAATTTACAATAACTTTTAAATGCAACTGATGTATATTCATCACCCTAATCAGATCTGAGAACTTTAATACATTTTCCTGCGTGCGATCGTCAATTTTGGTGCAGTGAGCGTGGACGTGCTGGAACTGTGGACGTGTTGTTACTTCAATTGATCCTTGGAGTGATGTAAAAATGTGGAACCATGGATGTGTTGTCCAATTGGGTGTTGTTGAGGTTCCAACGAACATGCAGGTGGAAGTGTGTTTGGTTTTGGGGATTAGATCATTGATTCTTGTTGCCACATAAGAAGAGACTGTTGAGAAGAAACTTGTCTACAACAGTGAAGGATCTAGTGAGGTATAAGCCAATTCTTTATTGTTTCTTTAAATTGGCGAATAATCATTGCATCATTTGTGGTAGAAAATGGAAAACCCTCTTGCTGATTCTTATTTAAATGAGTCCAGTAAACTTGATGGTGAGAATTATGTGAAATGGAAGTTTAAGTTGGTCACCATTTTAGAGGCATATAGCATATGGATGATTGTCAAAGGTGATGAGCCCTGCCTTGATTCTAGATTGGGATAGGCGAGAGATGAAAGTGAAAGTGTTGTTGTGTATGTCCATAAAGAACAACATTATTCCTCATATGAGAGACTGTAAAACTTCCAAAGAGACATGGGATGTTCTCAAAGGGTTGTACGAAACCTCTAATGCAAATCAGATCTTATTTTTAAAAACTAAGATATTATCTATCAAAATGGAAGCCAATGAAAACACAAGTAATTTTGTATCAAGAATTAAAGATTTAAGTGATAAGTTGGGTGACATCGGTGAAAAGGTTTACAGTGGTGATTTAGTAACAATTTCTTTGAAGGGTTTAGTGAAAGATTATAAAGTCTTCATTTCAACACTCTCAATTAGACCAATGACCCCTGCTTTTGATGAATTGCCTGGTATTCTTCTTCAAGAAGAATAAAGAATGAAGAACTATGATCAAGACTCAAGTGGCTCAGATTTGTCTTTGATTGCAAAAGGTAAAAAATCATACCAAGGTAAACCATGGGACAAGAACATAGGTCAGTTTCAAGCAAAGCAGAAAGGTATGACACATCTTGATTCTTATGTTAAGAGAAATATTGAATGTGAATACTGTGGAAAACCTGGAAATCTTTCTAAAGGTTGTTATAGAAGAAAGAATCATGAATCAAATCATAGATATAAAAGGCATAATGGAAATTTTGTGCATAAAGACACTTCAGTCAATGATGGATTTAAAAATATTAATTTGTTTATTTCTGAAGTTGCATTGTTTGTTGACACTGATGATGAGAATGCATGGTTCATAGATTCTACTTCACCAACTCATATGACATGTAATAAAGAATGGTATGATGAATATTATGAGAAAATTAATGGCACACACGTTTAATAATGAGATAACAGATCACATAAAGTCCAGGGATATGGAGTAATAAGTGTGAACTTACCTAATGGACAATTGAGACAGATTCATAATGTGATGTATGTTCCTAGTATTAAAAAAAAATTGATATATGTTTCAACTATCACTGATAATAATCTAGCAGTCGAATTTGGTAAGTTGAGGTGTGTTGTAAAAGATATCCAGGATCACTACAGGGTTGTTTCCACAGGTACCAGGGTTGGTGGATTGTATAAGTTGGATGTGACAATGAACCTTCATGTTACATTGACATCCACAACAATGTCAACAAAAGAGTTATGGCACCACAGGTATGGGCACCCAAATTACAATGATTTGATGTTGTTTCAACGAAAATCAATGGTAGAAGGTCTTCATGTTATGAATAATGTTCATTTTCCATGTGAAGCATGTGCACTTGGTAAGCAACATAGAGAGGAGTTTCCCATACATATAGAGAAAAGACAAACGTATATACTTGAATTAATTCATATTGATGTATGCAGACCTATACAAACTAGGTCACTTGGTGGTGCTTCTTACTTTCTTATTTTTGTTGATGATAGATCTAGATATACATGGGTCTATTTCATAAGGAGAAAAAGTGATGTATTTGAGTACTTTAAAGAATTCATAACTATGAATGAAAAACAAATAGGAAAATGTATTAAAGTTCTTAGATCTGATAAGGGTGGTGAATATACATCAGGTGCATTTAAAAGTTATTGTAAATTTCATGGGATCCAACAACAGTTTACAGTACCTCATACACCTCAACAAAATGGTGTTTTTGAGAGAAGGAATAGAACGCTGGTGGAGTGTGCTCGCAGTATGCTTCAAGGTAAATAAAATTCTAATGGTTTTTGGGTAGAAACCATTAATATTGTTGTTTATTTAAAGAGTCAAAGTCCAACTAAGAAATTAGATTTCCAAACTCCTTTTGAGATTCCTTATGGTTATAAACTTGATGTCAGTCATTTAAGAGTATTTGGATCCACTACCTTTGCACATATTCCAAAGGATGAGAGAAGAAAACTTGATGCAAAGTCAATCAAGTGTGTTTTTATTGGGTATTGTACTAATAAAAAAACACACAAATTGTTTGATCCCATTTCACATAAACTGTTTGCAAGTAGAGATGTAATGTTTCATGAGAATGTAGATAGAGTTGATAGAATGAATGATGCAGATGCTTGACATAATGATAGTGATGAACATGTCAAAATACATGCAATGGTTAAACAAGAATAGGAACAGGTACAGGTTCGAGAACAGATTGAAAGCAATATGGACACTTCAAGAAGTCAGGATACATCAAGTGGAGAAGAGTCACCACAAAGCAGGAGAGGAGATGAAAGCAGTGAAGTACCAAGGAGGTCATCACGACAAACTCATCCACCTATAAGGTATAAAGATTATGCATTGATGTGTCATGTAATGGATGTTGTAGAACCTGTAAAATATGATCAAGCTAAAGAATATGAAGAGTGGAGAAATGCTATGAATGATGAATATGCCTCCCTTATGAAAAATCAAACATGGGAATTAGTTGAACTGCCTGAAAACAAAGTCCCTATTGGAAGAAAATGGTTGTATAAATCTAAATTTAAAGAAGATGGTAGCATTGATAAATATAAGGCAAGATTAGTTGCAAAATGATATTTACAAAAGGAGGTAATTGATTACGAAGATACTTTTGCACCAGTAGCTAAATTGAATACAATTAGAGTATTGATTGCCTTAGCTACAAAACATAATTGGAAAATACATCAGTTAGATGTCAAATCTTCTTTTCTAAATGGTGATTTAAAAGAAGAGTTTTATTTGGTTCAACCTGAAGGGTTTGCCAAGCAGGGACATGAGCATCTAGTATGTAGGTTAAGGAAAGCATTATATGGTTTGAAATAGGCACCGAGATCATGGTATGTAAATATAAATACCTTCTTTTATCAGAATGGGTTTGTGAAAATAAAAAATGATCCTAACATGTATGTTAAGAAAGATTAACAAGGAAATGTTTCTTTAATATCTTTATATGTGGATGATCTCATTATTATAGGTAGTGCATGCAAGTTAGTTGAAGAGATTAAAATTTAGTTGTCTCAAGAATTTGAAATGAAAGATCTTAGCTAATTCTATTACTGTTTAGGAATTGAGGTTTGGAGAGAGCTTGGTAAAACATTGACCACTCAAAGTAAATATACAAAAGAAATTCTTAGAAAGTTCAATATGAGTGAATGTAAAGATATGTCAACTCCCTTAGAACATAATGCCAAGTTATACAATGAATATGGAACAAGAGAGGCATATGGTACTTTAAATCGTCAGTTGGTGGGAAGTATGAACTACCTCACCACTATGAGACCAGACATTGCATAATCAGTTAGCATTCTCAGTCAGTTCATGGTTAAGCCTTTTGAGAGTCACTGGAAAGATGCAAAGAAAGTACTTTGTTACTTGAAAGGAAAAATAAATTTTGGTATTATGTTATACTGATGAATTTGATGTTGATCTAACAGGTTTTTTTTATTCAGATTGGACAGAAAATCCCGATGATAGAGAATCTACCACAAACTATGCATTTGATATAGGATCGGGGGTTTTATCGTGGAGTATCAAGAAGAAGGATATCGTTTCTTTGTCGTCAACATAATATGAGTATAAAGCCTTGATCAATGCCACTTGTGAAGTTGTTTGGTTGAGGAGAATTCATGTAGATGTCGAAGAGGAGAAAAATGGTCCAACATGCATCAAATGTGACAATCAAAGTGCTATCAAATTGTCACACAATCCAATATATCATGCAAGATCAAAACACATCGAGCTACAACATCACTTTTTGAGAGAGAAGATTGAATCAAACAAAATTGGTTTGATATTTTGTAATACCAATGACACAACATCACTTTGTGGGAGAGAAAATTGAATCAAACAAAATTGGTTTGATATTTTGTAGTACCAATGACAATGTGGCTGATATATTTACCAAACCTAGCTGATATATTTACCAAACCTCTTGGTAAACTCAAGTTTGAAATATTTAGAAGTAAGTTAGGTGTCATAGAAAATCCATTTCTCCATTAAAGGGGGATGTTAGAATAATGAAGAAACTTCTAGAATATATTAAGATTAGAATTCTATTTTGAGTTTGTTTCATAAGCACACAGATTGCGTTTGTAGGTGCTTTTAGATCCACATTGATATGAATGTGATCTAATCTATAAATGTAATAAATTTCTCTCATTAATCCAAGTGTTGTGAGCTCCGTCTCTGATCTGAAAAGATCTATGGTTATGTTTTTAAAGCATGAGTTCATTAACCATTTAGGAAATGAAGATAGAGGAATAATTAATGATATAACATGGCAGCGATAATAAGATATGAAGATCTGAAATTAAGCACAAATAATTAGCAAACCATAACAACAAAGTTGTTAATGGAGTTTGACAAGATCGCTTATGTCTCCGGGCCTTTGTCTCAGTGGGTGAGGCTTTCTTATTTATCTTCAAAGCTTCAAAAGTACATCAGAAAAATGTCAAATAGATTACAAACTGGTCTGGCTGTGTTCTGATCGACCTCAAAAATCCAACACAACTGAAGGCACCTAAAACGGTTGAGCAAATCTCTTGAAAATGGCCTGCAAAGTTCCTCTCCTCAATGGCTTCCCTGCATAAACATGTCTTTGGCTTTACAATTCTTCAACATTTCTCCTCTTCTGAACCTCTCTATAATGTCAAAAAACTCTGGATTATATATATTCTGAGTTTTGGGTGGAAATCCAACTTCCCCCCAACTTTCTGGCCTCATATTGGGCTTAGATCCCCTTCAAAGGGCCAAAAATCCTAAAAAATCACTAAAAAACAACTAAAAATCCACTAAAAAAAGGCGAAAACCCAAATTTTGGCAAAAACTCTACTTAAGCCTCTAGTTAGGGAACACACCCCCCTTCTATGGTCATATGAGATCCATGTGGCCTAGTGATAAGGGGCACACCTCCCTTAGCTGGAAAAGGTGCTTAAATTTAAATTTCTTAAAAGTGGGTTTTTTTTCTTAAGTACTAATTCACCCTTTGTGGTTAGCTCATTGTGCTTAAGTCATTTGAAGATGCATGTCATGGGATCAAATCCCATGGAATCCAACAATATAAATTTGACCTTTTTACAGCCTTGACCATGGTGACATGTGACACCATTGGATTGGACCATGTGTCAACCCATGGTTGGCCAATCTTTTGCCACATGGACTATCAAAACTTTGACACTTGTCATCATGAACCCTTGCGACTTGTCATGACCTAGTGATACCACATGTCATCACCTAATGGTTGCAACTTGTCAAATTTAGAATCTTCCATGTGTCACATGATGAAGATGCCACGTGTCCCTTGACTAGTTGACTTTTTACCTGTTTGACCCAAACCTCATATTGTGATAACTTTTTCATATAGACTCTGTTTTTGGATCCGTTTGTGCCACATGAAAGATTACGATGAGAAATTCAGGATCATGTCATTTTCTTGAGCATTTGAGAAATTTTATTTTTGATCCTTTCAAGATCCATTTGGATCACACCTCCCCACTAAGACTTTTGGTCCTCCAAAAGGATATTAACCAGTCATCAAGTGCGGGATAGGCCACCCCACTTGTTGTTTGTATTTAAACTCTGTCATGTGCACCTGTCTCATCAAGATCAATTGAAAAACACCCATGACAACTGATAACATATTGTTAGCCACTTGTACTCTTTCACATCTTACTGAAGCCACTACCATCCATGTTGAAAACATTAGCAACGGCAACATCATAAATATGACTGCAAATGAGATAATATGTTTGTAGTACTTGCATGACATTGTCTTATCTTGAAGAAAAGTATGATTGAACCTCCATTCCACAACCATCTCATGTTCATGCTTAAGATCAAGTGCTTTATTTGGCACAATTATAGGTGTGTTTCTTGCATAAGCTTCCTTCCTTAATTGTTCCATTGTTTGAAGAGATTGATTTTATTTTAAGTGATGAGCATGTACACCATATTCATTGCCTTCTTTGGTTAAGTGATATTGATTATGTTCCCTGTAGAATATTTATTTGCGATCATATAAATAAGGACTGCCTAAGACCATTCCATATTCATTGAGTGGCACCACATCACATGTTACCTCATCCACAAACTTTGATGAAATTGCAAAATTTAAAGTGCATTGCTTTATTATGTGCAATTTATGATTGTTGCTTATCCATTTAAGTGAGTAAGGTTTATGATGCATCCGAGTGTTTAATCCTAATTTTTTAACCACTTCCTATGAAATCAAGTTAGATTGAGATCCACTCTCTATCAATGTGTCGACTTTAGTATGCCTCATTATGACCCTTATGTGAAAAAATTTACTTCTAGAATCATATCCATCACCAATTTTACCTGTCAAACCAACTGTTGTGATTTTAAACTCATCACCTGAATCTGATCCCAAGTCTATTGGTTGTGTTGCTGCTGCAGCTGTTTGCCTCCCTTTCATTTCTTTGAACCATTTCAGTCTCTTTTCGGGATGCAATTTCCAGCAATGGTCATCATCATGCGCTTCTTTCTTGCAATGCTTGCAAGAGAGCTTATATTCCTTTATTGTCACTGAATTTGCTTTCTTTCCATTCCACTTCCTTTTTTCCTATTTTCTTGAAGATGATTCCCTTGATACACCAAATCTTTTTTTCCCTGTCTCAATTTATTTTGCTTGAACATAAACCTCATCAACATTAGTAGGTCCAAACATAAGTACAGTGTTACGAATGTGTGCAGGTAAACCTCCGATATACTTCATAATATTTTGTTGGGTATGTAAAGGAATGTCTAGCATTAATGCAATCTTACGAAATTCATCTGTGTATTCTTGCATTGTTTGCCCCTTTCTTAGTTTAAGACTTTTCCATTCAATTAAAGACTTATCTTTATAACCCAAAGGATAAAATTACTTTTTAAGTGCATAAACAAAAACTTGCCACGATGGAAATACATTACCCACTTATTGTGTGCCATTTTCCAACTTGATTTTCCACTAGATGAGTGTTATTCCTGTAAGTCAAAGCAATGCCAATTTGATTTGAGTTGTCTCATCCTTGATTTATTGTACACTGCAATAAAATTCCATTTCTCTGACCCAGTTATCAAGCCTCTCTACATTAACTTCACCATCATACATGGCTAATTCAAACTTTACACCAAGCTTAAGTAAAGGCATATCATGTTTATGCTTATGGGAATGTTTTCTTGCGGTGGATTTGGAACTTGTACTTGAAGAAGAAGAAGTTGATGGAGAAGAAGGAGGTGAAGGAGGAGTTTTAGGAGGATCCTCTCCTTCTTCACTTTTGGTTTTTGAAGATTCACCTAGAATCGGTCTCTTCTGTTCCAAGTAATCATCATATAAAACCTTTACCATCTCCGAGATGGCGAAGAAGGTCTTTCGAAACTCTATCTCGTCATGAGAAAGTCCCTCTTCCGATGCCATCTTCTCACTTTAAGAAGTTATCTTTCTCAATCCAATCTCAGGATTCTCTTCAACAATCTTGCCTTCACCATGATTCATCTTTTCCCTAGTAATCATATAAAATCAAAAACCAACTGTCAACCTGTTTTGATACCAATTGATCCGAAAAGATCTTTTAAGACTATGGTTAAGTTTTCAAAGAATGAGTTCATTAACCATTTAGGAATTAAAGAAAGAGGAAGAATTATTGATATAACATGGAAGACATAATAAGATATGCATATATGAAAGTAAGCATAAAACAACAACAAAGCATAACAACAAAGTTGTTAACGGAGTTCGGCAAGATCGCCTATGTCTCCGGGTCTTTGTCTCAGTGGGTGGGCCTTTTTTATTTCTCTTCAAATCTTCAAAGTACATCAAAAAAATGCCAAATAGATTACAATATGGTCTGGTTGTGTTCTTATCGACCTCAAGAATCCAACACAACTAACAACACTGAAAACGGTTGAGCGAAGCTCCTGGAAATGACCCGCAAAGTTCCTCTCCTCAATGGCTTCCCTACATAAAAATGTCTTTGGCTTTACAATTCTTCAACATTATCCTTTTCTGAACCTGTATGGACTATCAAAAACCTCTGGTTTATATATATTCTGAGTTGGGGATCGAAATCCAACTTCCCCTCGACTTTTTGGCCTCCAATTGGGCTTAGATCCCATTCAGAGGGCCAAAAATCCTAAAAAATCACTAAAATCAACTAAAAATCCACTAAAATAAGGCGAAAACCCAAATTTTGGAAACAAATATGCTTAATCCCCTAGTTAGGGCGCACACCCCCCTTCTGTGGTCATATGAGGGCCATGTGGCCTACTCCTAAGGGGCACACCTCCCTTAGCTAGAAAATGTGCTTAAATTTAAATTTCTTAAAAGTGGGTTTTTTTCATGGGATCGAATCCCATGGAGTCCAACAATACAAATTTGAACCTTTTACGACCTTGACCATGGTGACATGTGGCACCCTTGGATTGGACCATGTGTCAACCCATGGTTGGCCAATCTTTTGCCACATGGGCTATCGAAACTTTGACACTTGTCATGATGAAACCTTTCAACTTATCATGGCCTAGTGATACCACATGTAATAACTTAATGGATTCCATTTGTTGAATTTAGAATCTGCCACATGTCACATGCTGAAGATGCCATGTGTCCCTTGACCAGTTGACTTTTTACCTGTTTGACCCAAACTTCATATTGCGATAACTTTTGCATACATAATCGATTTTTCAATCCGTTTGTGCCACCGGAAGGCTTACGACAGGAACTTTGCGATCATGTCATTTTCTTGAGCATTTGAGAAATTTGATTTTTAAGCCTTGCAAGATCCATTTGGATGAGTCTCACTTGTGTGGTTTTTGTCTACGTTTTTATTTCTAAAGTCTATAAAGCTGCACATACCCTACCCCTCAATATAAAAAACCAATCTTCAAATAACTATTATCTATATAAACGATTAAATTATACAAATAAAAAATTAAAATAATTATGAAACCCAATTTTTTTACCAATTATACCTTACATAACCAATATTTTTAGGTTTCAGAATTCTTATAATTTTGGTTCAAACCCTAACCCTAATTAATATGGCTAAAGCTATCACTTTTAAAAAAATATATTAAAAGAATAGTAAATTAGAAACTAGAATGATGGTGATGATGATGAGGTCACAACTAAGCCAAAAGCCAAATTGGTGTATGAGACCCCCTTGTTTTTTGGAACAATGGACCTTCTTAACTCAACTATTTGGTTACTAAAGTTTATAAAAGTGCACACACCCTACCCATAAATATAAAAAATCAATCTACAAATAACCATTATCTATATAATTTACTAAAGTTTATAAAAGTACACATATCCTACCCATGAATATAAAAAATCAAACTACAAATAACCGTAATCTAAAAAATTGATTAAATTATACAAATAAAAAATTAAAATAATTATGAAATCCATTTTGTTTACCAATTATATCTTACATAGCAAATATTTTGACGTTTCAAAATTATAAAAATTATTATAATTTTGGTCCAAACCCTACCTAATATGGATAAAGCTATCACTCCTTCGATTAAATAAGATCTCTTTTGAAAATGTTATCTTATATAAAATGAGAACCTTTGTGTCAACGCAATGTAAGGTAAGTATTGTATTTCTCATTATGCACTAAAATCTTATGGATAAAGCTATCACTCCTTCGATTAAATAAGATCTCTTTTGAAAATGTTATCTTATATAAAATGACAACCTTTGTGTCAACGCAATGTAAGGTAAGTATTGTATTTCTCATTATGTACTAAAATCTTAACAACCTTTTCTAGTTTCTTTCATAAAAGAAACTAGATTGAAAAAAACATACTATATACTTATTATTTGAGGATAAAATATTGAAAAATATCTATTTTAATAAGGGAAATAGCTACAAAGTAGTAATTCATATGTCCAAAACCATACTACATACTTACTCTTTACCTAATTTATATGTCCAAAAACATACTACATACTTACTTTTAAAGGATAAAAGATTGAAAGATATGTATTTTAACAAAGGAAATAGCTGCAAAGCAGCTAATCCATGTCTAATTCATATGTAAGTTGTTGAAATAGGCACAATGACTTTATACTAGATGCAAATGGTGCAAAATATGAGATGTTTTTAAATAGATGAAGGAACTATGCCATGCAATGAGATGTTGGTATGATCAAGAGGATTCATCTTGACTATGTTGGAGGGAAGAGTCTGGAACCACACTAGGAAAGAATTACCAAGTGGGATACACCAACACTAAGGGACAATGGTAGTGGGTCAAGGTTGTCCTTTTCTTACAAAGGAGAAAAGGCCATCGTTCCACAAAAGAGCTAGTATTTTTTTTAATTAATTAAATTTTTAGAGGGTGAGAGGGGGTGGTATTATTAGTGAAATAATAATAATAATAATAATTATTAGAGAAATTATAATAATAATTCTTTAATAATAATAATGAGTACGGCTCCCACCCTATATTTATTAAGTTAATTTGAGTTTAGAAAAACAAAAAAATTTAACTTCTTTAGAGGGTGGGAAGGGGAGCATTATTAGAGAAATTATTATTTATTATTATAATTTCTTTAATAATGTCTTTTTCTCCCACCCTCTATTATAATTTCTCTAATAATGCTTCCCTCTCACTCTCTATTATAATTTCTCTAATAATGCCTTCCTCCCATCCTCTATAGAGGGTGGAAAGGGGGGCATTGGTTTATGTCAACCTATTAAGTTAATTTGAGTTAAGAAAAAAAAAAAAAATTCCTTCCACCCTCTAGGGTGGAAGGGGGAACATTGATTTAT
>ML847928.1:0-28928 GCA_009831015.1 Picea engelmannii | reverse complement strand
GAGCGCGGTCATCTCCAAGATATATGCTGGCGCCATTCTATGTTTCTTTAAAATTAGCATACCAATTTTTATTACAAGTCATATGTACTGATGCTCCAAAATCCACAAACCAGGCATCATAATCATCTGTTTCAGCAGATAAAGCAGTGTTAGACAAAAACAACCTAAGATCCCGTGAGTCAAAATTCGGGGGTTCATCAATATCATCGCTAGCAATAAATAATCTGAGATCTTGATATGAAGATTTTTCTGCATAATGACTTGAATGTGTTCTAGGTTTATTCCTAGCCTCATCACTTTTCTTCTTATGACAGTATTTAACGATATGTCCAGGTCGACCATAATAAAAACAACTCTTAGACTCATTCCTGTCAGATTGCATACCCGTATTTGGAGATTGTCTTCTCTACGATGAACTGCCTCCTCTGCCTCTTAGTCCTGATCTCCCTCTCACAGATCCATTATTTGACCACAGTGCCAAATCTTTACTCTGAGGCTTCAGATTCCCGCGCCTCTCTTCCTCTTGTAGAAAAATACTTGTCAATTCTTCAAACGTAAGAGGTTTCTCCCTTGCTGCAAGACCTGTTATGAACATATGATAATCTTCTAGCATACCATTTAAGGTAATAGTGACCAGATCAGTGTTGGAAACAGTTTCCCCTATATTTACTAACTTTTCTTTCACCTCTTTAATACGACCCAAAAATGAACTAACAGATTCATTTCCATCCATATTAATGCCTAGCAATTTAGTTTTCAGGAACAAAATGCGATTTGTGTTGCTAGTTTCATACAATTCTTTAAGAGTTGTCCATGTTGAAACATAAGTTGTAGCTTCTCTAATATGTGGAATTATGCTATCTTTAACAGACATGCGCAACAATACCTTTGCCTTATTTTTGCGCTTCTCCCAATCTTGGATTTGTGCTGCTGTCATACCTATAGCTGCATTAGGTTTCAGTTTAGTTCCCTTCGCAATATTGCAGACACCATAGCCCTCCATGAGCGTCTGCATCTTGAATTTCCAGTTAATGAAATTCGAGCCATCTAGCTTGTTGTCTTCATTGAGGTAGGTCTCCGCTAGAGGATTCACCATCTCTACAAGTTAGTCTCTGCAAGTGAATCACCAAAGATATGCAACTTTTTGTAGAATGATGAGCAGTCTGTCGCTCTGCCTTCGGATCCACTGATCCAAATCTACCTCTATTCTCAGCTTAAATCATACATGCATGCACCTTAATATCCAAAATATCGACTTTTTAAATAGCCACTTCACTATTTAAAAGACTTATAACTCCCTCTTCACCTATAGAAACCTCACGCCACTTTATATATATATATATATATATATATATTTCCTTAAAAGAAACCTCCCTTTTTTGTTTTAATACACATGCATGCATCCACTTTAATAATAAAACTCACTTTGATAAAAAAAAAACTTCAGGATTTTAAAATATTCCTTTTCTCATTTGCATGCACTTCACAAGTTATGGCACTCTTTTTCAAAACTCACCCAATCCTCAAAAACCATGCATGCCAAGAAACTCACGCATGATTTGATTATGCATGCTCCAATTCTCATAAAGTAAACGTAAATGCTTTGATTATAATGCACCAATTATGCATGAAGTAAATGCAGTTGCAATACACTAGCAAAATAAACTCTCATGAGATCACTCTTCCATGCGATTTCAACCTCACACACTATTTCACATATGCAACAGACAGATCTCAAAAACTCACACGTCCTCCTTTTATCCAGCCTGCGTATAAGAAAATGTTTTTGCACCTGAGGTTATAGTAGACTGCGGTGAGTCCGCACCTCACAGAACTCACGCTACCTCCCTCAAGAACGCTTCACCAAAAAAACTTCACGCATGCACTAGATCTCCACGCATCTGATCAAATGTTCACGCTATCCACGCCTTCTCCCTGTGGCTCTATATACCAAATTTGAATTAAACTCACGCAAATCCTGAAATGGAGGATCTTCACAACAAAACTCCACTATTTTCTCATGGATTTCCATGCTTTGCCTTCAAACGCAACAGTTTTCACGATTTGTTCCAGAAATCACGCTATAAAATTATTCACATAGTAAATCTTGCACCAAATTGACGCTTTAACCTTATTCACATAGTAAAAATACTCATTCTGCAAAAAACAAACAATTACCTTATTATGCACCTCACACTTGTATTACCCTGCGGAAATCTCATACATTTCTGCACCTCACGCTATCCACACCCTCTCCCCATGGCTCTGATACCAAGATAAAAAATGAAAAACAAACACGGTGAGGCTATGCTCACTTCTGTATTATTCAATGAAGACTGATTACATCCTTATATAGGAAAAGACTCGACCGAGTCGGTTACATGCAAACCAAAGACAACTAGACTCTTAACTAAGAATTGACTCTTAACACATCTACAATTGACTCTCACAACTGAAGCTTATAACTGGTGCTTACAACTGGCGCTTACAACTGGCGCTTTCTCCATTATTTCCAAGTGAAGCCTGGATGCAATTTGATTCCTATTGATTGGAAAAATGACTTTGGTTATGACACACAAATTCATATTACAAAAATAACACTTGAATTTGACTGTAGCTCTCTTGGTAACTAATCCTCTCACAAAAACTACTCTTCAAATATCATTCCAACGCAAATAAGCTTATGCATCAAACTAGGAAGACCGGATTGACAAGAAATCAGGTTTGTGCAACAAACTGAATACATAATATTTACATGTACAGATATATTTTTACCTGCAAACAGGATTTGTTGTCTCTTGCAATATACATAATATTTACGTACCTACAAAGGGATTACATAACTATTACCTGCATAGGGAGAGGGAGTTACCAAACACTACAAGAGATTCACGAAGCTAAGGCAAGAGATGCATAGAGCTAAGGGGGTGTCAGTTATTTATTGCTTCAGATCAGGTTCATTGCTTCACCTCCACTCAAAATATGAATGTTTGGGATATGATGGCTCCACCGACATCAAGGGAATGGCAGTGAATGAATCAATGGCTATGTCTGGTATAGTTTAATCAATAGGCTCCAGTGTGCATGGCTCCACTGACATCAAGGGAATGGCAACAACTGAATCAATAAAGTTTACCGAATCAAGGGCGGCTAGGTCAGGTATAGTTTAATCAATACACTTCAGTGTGCATGCAGATAGCCACAATACTATCGACTGATGAAATTGCCAAATGCAGCATGGTGAGATCCTCGATTGCACCATTATTTTTTTGAGCGTGACTATTGTAGTCTGCCTTGTGTCACTGGTAGGGTAGGTCTCAGTGCTTGCTAGCCAAAATGGCCAATCAAATTTTATTTTTTTAAAATCAATTTTTAATTCCTAAAATTCAAAAAAAAAAATTCCATACACCATGGTGATTAAGTCAAATCAAAATGCTGAATTGGAAAAAATCGTTGTGTCTAGGGTTCATCGCTGCAACCTGAAACCGCTGCCTTCTCTTCCTTTCCATGGCCATGGAGGCTGAGGGAGGGGCGCCCCACACCGCCTCCTATAGTTCATTCACAGGAAAGGAGCACGACTCCTCTCACTTCAAATGCCGAAATGATGAAGGAAAAGTCGATGGACATCGATCCATAAACCTGTCAACCAAAAAATAAACGCACTTGGGAACCTGGAAAATGCATCCCACAAACCCCGATAGCTCCCAAAAACCTCGACAACTCCCAAATATACCATCATCTCTCCAAGAATCGAGGATCAGAAACAACACATGAGAGATTTTGCCCTGATAGGCAAATTCATGGGGCTATGGCCTTTCTAAAAAGACTTGGTCAAATGGATTCAACACTCATGGAAACCCAAGGGACATTATGACCTCCAACTAGGATCAAAAAGCTTCTTCACGATCATATTGCATAACTTGGAGGACAAAAATCGAATCTTCGAAGCAGGGCCGTACTTCTACAACTCAGCAGGCCTTTTCCTTCGATTATGGATGGAGAGATTTAGCCCAAAAAAGGAAGACTTCACCGATGCCCCGGTTTGACTACAGTTATATTCGCTCCCACAGGAATTCTGGTTGGAAGAGATCCTTGCAGGAGTTGGAAACACCATCGGCAGCTACGTCAAAGCCTCAAAGGCAACCAAGAAACGAAGGTACATTGCTTATGCTCGGATCTGTGTCTATTTAAATATTTAGAAACTCCTTCCTGGAGCCATTATCTTGGATTACCAGGATGATGAATGGTCACAAACCCTAGATTATGAGCACATCCCCTTTTGTTGTCGCAAATTTCATGAGCATGGACATCTTTTCTATGGATTCCCTCTAAATAACCCACCTAAGCCAACTCAGGAAGACTCTGACAAGTACAAGGATGGTTTCCTAGGTTACGGGCCACCGAAAGCACCAAGCCAAGAGGGCACCCCCAAGGCCCCCCCTGGACCTCCTACCAAGAACTCTTTTGACGCCCTTCAAACCTTGTTGGATACCCCCTCTCCTTCCAACAACCCTCTAACAACCCTTGCAGCTGGTGAAACCCCTGCTATTCTTGATCCCCTTTCCCAATCCTCCTCTCAACGTTTAATCAAGATGCCCATTCTTCCAACCACTCTTGACCCAGAAATGGGAGATCCAGACATGGACCTAGAGGATCAAGAACTGGAAGGCATTGATATGGTCTATCTTGAGCAAGCTTATCATAAGAAGAAACTATACACCATACTTCCAGACCAGCTGCGTAAAGTGCACAAAGTATTTCTCAATTCTTCGGAAGGAGGTTCAACCCAAGCCAACACAAATCTGGGAATACAAAAAGAAACCTCAAAAGAACAACGCAAGCCTACAAAAGAGGAGAAAAAGAGAGGCAAAAAACCGAAACACCATCTCATTCAAGACGTCGGTAACTTCTTGGTCAACTCAGATCAAATTCATTTGATCTCAGATAGATTACCTCCCCTCCAACCCCCATCATCCTCATGAAGATACTATCCTAGAACATAAGGGGCCTTAATGCAAAGAGAAAACAAGATTTTCTCAAAGAAAGAATCAAGAAGGATCATCCAGACATACTCCTCCAATAGGAAACAAAATGCACGAGAGTAGAAGTGCTTACTACTCTTCAAAGATGTTGGACTCAGGCCCAACATGTGGAAGTGGATGCCAAAGGGGCAGCTGGAGGGTTTGTAATGATCTGGAATCCAACCATCGTCCTACTTGACAACTTTTTTACCTTCAAATGGACCATCACTACCTTCTTTTGCCTCATTGGCTTGAACAAACAAGGCTACATAAAAAATGTTTATGGACCCCCCAGACCAGGGGACAAGGAAGCCTTCCTCCAACACATGGAATGGATTGAAGAACACTTAGGCCCCCAATGATGGATTCTTGGGGGAGACTTCAATATGATCACAGGGTTGGAGAGAAAAAATGGGGGCCATCACTCTCTGGGGAACAAAAATATGCTATTTAACGACACCATCAGCCTACTGAAACTTATAGACGTCAGAACAGACAATGGGTTGTTTAGTTGGTCGAACAGACGCTTAGGGGCACAACATGTCTCTAGCAGACTAGATCGCTTCCTAATTTCTAAAGCTATTATGATGGATGGTTAAGCTTGGAATGCCACAGTCATAGACACCCCAGGATCAGATCACTGGCCAATTTTACTAACTCTCAACATCACTGGCACCCCAGGCATAAAACCTTTCCACTTTGAAATTTTTTGGTTGAAACACCCAGATTTCCAAACAAACATAAAGACTTGGTGGGAGGAGCTGGCTATCCAAAGAGGGACCCCAATGTATAGATTCCAACAAAGGCTAAAAAGCCTCAAGCAACACCTAAAATCCTGGAATAAGTCCACCTTTGGCTACATTTTCCAAGTATAGGATCATCTAAAAAAACAAATGAAAACACTCCAACAACAGATCCGAACACAGGGCCTAACGAAAGACCTAAAAATGCATAAAAAACTCATAAACAACCAGATTACAGAAAGAAGAGCGTAGGAAGAAGTACTCTGGAGACAAAAATCTCGTATCCAATGGCTGAAGGAGGGGAAAAAAACAAAAAATTCTTCCACAGATCCATGGTCCAGTGGCGCCAAACTAATCGCATCACCCACCTAGTCTTGGTGCAGGGTATATAAATTCAACAACATGCTAATATGGAAAGGGAATTGCTTTCTTACTATCAAACTCTTCTTACGAAACCCCCAAGAACATTCCCAAGGAAGCCACCAAAGAGAAAAATGAAGCCCTTATGAGACCAATAACTTAGGAGGAGGTCAATCAATCTCTCAAGGCTACCCCGCTAGGCAAAGCTCCTAGGCCAGATGGCTTCACTTCAAACTTCTTTCACTGCTGTTGGAGCATCATTCGTAAAGACATTTGGGAAATAATTGAGGACTCTAGAAAATATGGAAAGGTCCTCTAGGACCTCATTGAAACCTTTCTCACCCTCATACCTAAGGAAAACAACACCACGCCCCCCTCTCACTTCAGACCCATAACCCTCTGCAATGTCATCTACAAACTCCTCACAAAGATCATCGCAACCCGCCTTAAGCCCATTCTTTCGTTCTTAATCTCCCCAGAACAATCAAGCTATGTAGAGGGCAGGAAAATCTTGGACAACGTGATCTTGGAACATGAAATTATTCACTCCCTTCACTCCACCAAAACTCAAGGTATGCTCCTAAAACTAAAACTCTCTAAATATTTTGACAAATTGAGTTGGAGCTACTTAAAATCTTCACTCCTAGCCTTTGGCTTTGATCCCACTTGGATCTCCTATATAGTCAATCTCACCTCTTCACTATTTTTTTCCATACTCATCAATGGTGTCCCCTCCAAACCTTTCTCTCCCTCATAAGGCATAAGACAAGGGGACTCCCTCTTGCCCTTCCTCTTCATCTTAATGGCATAAGGGCTCAGCTGCACCCTCAAAGAAACCATCAGGGACCACTCTCTATCTGGCCTCACCCCCCATGGCATTCCCCCCCCCTTCTCACACAACCAATTTGTAGATGATATACTTCTTATGAGTTTGTCCATAGCTAGAGAAGCCCTGCACTTCAGATCTATCATTGACCTCTTCTGGGAAGCTTCGGGCATGGAGGTGAATTTACTCAAATCCCAAGTCTTATTTTTCAACACTCTTTTGGAAATCCAAAACCATCTCACTCTCCTCCTAGGCTTCACCCGCAACGTCCTTCCCTCCGTCTACCTGGGAATCGTCCTCATTGAAAATCCACTCAAAAATTATTCCTGGGACTCCTTACTGTCGAAGCTTAGGAAGAGACTTTCCCTCTGGACCTTTCACTCCCTCAACCTGCCTGGATGCCTCATCCTCCTTAAATCCATCCTTCAGGATCTCCTGGTCTACCTCTTCTCAGCCTTGGCGGCCCCAAATTTCATCCTTAACACATTAATTATGCTTTAAAGAAGCTTTCTTTGGAAAGACAATAAATAAGGGCACAAAATGTCCCTGGTAAGATGGCAAAAAGTATGCAATCCAAAAAACACAGGAGGCCTCGGTCTCCAGGACCCAGCCATTCTCAACAAGGTCCTGAGTGCTAAAATCTAATGGAGATGGTTAAAGAGACCAGAAGACCTATGGGAGAGACTATGGAGGAAGAAATATACCCCCACAATCCCTAAAGGAGAGCTCATTAGATGGAATGGTTAGAGCCTGGGATTTCTAATCTGTAATGCGTCCAGGAACAATCGCGGACTCATCATGGACCACTCATTCTAAGAACTTCAAAGTGGATCCTCAGCTTACTTCTGGAGCGACTCATGGCAACAAATTCCAGCCCTAAACACAGATATGACTCTCAACAACCTCATCCCTCTCACAAAAACTATTGGACTTCACAAAGTGATAGACTTTTGGAAGCCTTTCGATCCAGGGGAAATATGGCGTACTTGGAAAAACTCCCACGAGAACCTGAACATTCCCCCACATCTCAACCTCCATCCCTTGCAGGAACTTCTAGCTGGAATAAAATTTTGAAGTCAACAAGGGGAGGATATACTTAGATGGGGACACTCTACCATAGGAGCCTTCAACATACCAGAAGCTTACTACATAAAAGAGGGCCACAAAACCTTACCTCAAGAGGAGGTTTGGGGGAAAATATGGGATATGAAAACATGGCCGAAAATCAGTACCTTCCATTGGTTAGTGGTGCACAAAAACATCCTTACTTGGGATAATCTATGAAAAAGGGGCTTCATTGGCCCATCTTGGTGTCAGCTATGTGGCCATGAGGAAGAAACTCAAAATCACCTCCTCAATCTTTGTCCCTATAGTTTGAGCATCTAGGATCATAGTGCCAACATTATGAGAACAATGGATAGGAACCATATAGGATTAAAGGAAACTCTTGAAGAATGGAGAATTTCAACCTTTCAGTCACCCATCCTCAATAGAATCGACAGTTTCTCCCAGGTTTCATTCTCTGGCACATCTAGAAAGAGTGGAACAAAAGAATTTTTAACTCAGTCACTAGGAATTGGCAAGACATGTGGACTACAATTCAAACCAATATCAATGAAACCATATCACGACACCCCTGGACAGAGAAGGACATCACAAACCCTCAAAATGAAACTAACATTCTCAAGGCTTGGTGAATCATTATCAATCCCACCACTGAAAGGCCCTTTGCAGTTGTAGGATGCAAGACAAGCCACACTCATTGGGAAGCTCCACCCAGAGACTGTTTTAAACTCAACTTTGATGGAGCCACCAAAGGGAATCTGGGACCAGCAGGCTATGGTGCGGTTATTCAGAATAACAAAGGGGAAATAATTTATATCCTAGCAAGTAATATGGGGCACAATATCGACAACGTTGCGGAAATTTGGATCCTCCTTTGCAGTTTACAAACAGCCTTAGAGAAAGAGATTTTTCCCCTCATTGCGGAAGGCGACTTGCAAATTGTGATAAATCTCCTCTCGCATCTACTCAATCGAGCAGACCCGAAGAAAATATCTCCAAGTTGGAGACTCATGAATAGGCTTTGCAGAATAAAATCAACTCTTCATCATCAACGAGTAATCCTCCCATCCCATGTTAGAAGAATCACCAATCAAGTTGCTGACTGGTTAGAAAATCTGGGTGTCGAGTTGGAGGAAGGTGCCTTCTCTTTCTCCCCTGCTGGCAACCCCTCACACCCTACAGTCATCACTTGTAGGAACATGTCTCACACCAAATACAAACCCCCGGATGGGGTGCCACCGTGACATGATGGGTGTAGCTCGGGATGAGGCCACATGGCCAGGCTACTCACCACTCGACATTCGTCCAGCATCATGTTCCCTCTCAAGTCACCTCAGAAATTTAAATGACCCGCCACCACCTTCTTTCTCTCACTTGCACTGCGCATATCACATGAACATGGACCTCCAGGTCCTCATGGTGTCTTGCAGAGAACCCTCCTGGTCACTTCAGTTCCAGCCTGCTCACTTTGCTCCTAAAGTCAGGATGTTGACTCTTTGTTCTTACTCGTCCGCTCAAAATTCACAGAGTATATCCTCTTGGACTCCTTCCCTCCTTCGCTCTGAATTCCCACTCTGGTACGACCTCTCTTTTCTTGTTGTTCTGTTGTGGGAATTGTCCCCTCCAAGCTTGTCTCTCTTCAGAAGTCTCCTCCCCCAAGGACCACCACCTTCCATCATGCCATGATCCTGGGGCAAACCAAATCGAGGAGAATTCTGGTATGAGGTTCGGGGAAGGAAACCACCCTCTTATGATCCACCTTGCGAAGCCTCAAACTCCCCTTGAGAAGTCTCCCCTCACCACCCTGAAGTGGTTTCTCCCCCTCCGCTGGCCCCCCTAGTTGACCACCCCTCTGAAGCAGGTTTTCCCCCTCTTTTGATCTCTCTAGTTGTGACTGCTCCTTCTCAGCCACCCTGCAATCCAGACATTGGCCTCTCGCCCCTCTCAAACCCCTACGACTGTAGGGTCAAGTGGTTCGATCTCCTAGGAAATTTTCTCGGTTACATGCCACCTCCTCCCTCTCCCCCTCGATGTCCCTCCTTTCCACCTCCCCCCCCTCATCCCACCCACGCCACCTCCCCTCCCTACTCCCTTCTAAGATCCTCCTCCTCTTCTCTGCTTTCCACCCACCCCAATCCTTTATGTGTCAAGTGAGAAGATCGAGCTGAGATCATGTCCACTCTGAGCAACATTAAAAAAGAACTAGAGGACATCAAATTGGCCATGTGCAACACACATACCAGGGAATCCCACCAATGGCGCAGAGTGGATACCTTGATGGTGTTTCTCCAAGATCTTCGAAGGGCCATGGCTGATCGAGACAAAGGAAAAGAACAAGCAACACAGGTTTACGTCGGGTCGCAACTAGGACTAGGTTTCTAATGTCTTCCAATGCTCTCTTCTTTCTTGGTTCAACACCACTGGCTCTGTTTTTTTACTATTCATATTTCGGCCCTGTGTGGCATTGTAGCTTAGCTTGCCTTCTTCTGCATGACATCTGGCTCTATGATAAGTTTGGCCCTGCATGGCCCCATAGTCTTGGGTATACCTAAGGCACTTCAAGAAAAAGTGTTTTTCATTTTCAACCTTCTTGGTGTCATAAAGAATATATTCTTTCATGCTACGATGTTTCAAGGATTATCCAATGCCTAGTCTCACTATATAACTCCTCAAAACTACTTCTAATTTTAGCAGTCTTTATTATATGAAAAACTAAAGTGTCTTTAGGAAGAATCATCATTTACCTTGCAATCATTGATTGATAATATTTCTAACGAAAGATTTTATATCATATCAAATAATTTCCATCACTTAAACTACAAAGATATTTTATAAGTGATGTGATGGTAAGTGAGCCAACATACACTACCTGTAACATCTCGCCCTTGCGCTCACTGAGCAGACTTATTCTTTGAGGACACTTGCATGCAAGTGATCTAGGTTATTATACTATTGGTTGTTTTGATTATGGTTATGAGATATTATGGATTTGATGATATGTTATTTTGTTGCATTTACATAGACATGTGCTATTGATTGGTTTCTCCTAAGTGTGCAAGACTTTGTATATTGAGGATGCTGAGGCATCGATGAAATCCCTTGGACTCCAGATCGAGTTAGGGAGTGAATTATTGGGTTTGAATTTTGTTGATGTGACATATGTGCATATGATTAGAGGTTATGATGATTGATTATTATTGCTGACATGATTCGTTGATGGATGCATGCTGATGATATCTTGCTGACCAGACTCACATTTGGAGTAGAGGGGTTACGCATGAGAACCAGATATTTTACGGTAGAGGTGTGGCTGTAGCCCTTCCACAACCTTCTAGAACTCCCACTGTGGCTCGAACTGTAGGTTAACAATTACCTAGTTTGAGAAGACCCACGATGCCATGAGGGAAGACTGTGACAGTCGCTCATGATGATTCTAAGGGGAACACAATAAGGAAGGGTCCTTATTCCTTAGAGGCCTTTAGTCTCCCACAAGATCACCTGGTAGAGTATTGACTCCAGGGGTTTGACGTCTACCAAATTCATTCAAGAGGCGAGTGGCACCCTTGGAGCATATAGTGCGTCTCGAAGAGCACGTCGCGCAAGGAAAATAGAAAGATGCGAGTGGAACCCTTGGAGCACGTAGTGTGTCTTGAAGGGCACGTCATGTAAGGAAAACATAAAGAGGTGAGTGGCACCCTTGGAGCACGTAGTGCATCTAGAAGGGCACATCGTGATTTTAAATATTAAGTGAATAAACCTAGTGCCTCAAAAACTATGCCTCCTTAGGACCTAGTCGACCTTAAAATAGATGATGGTATGAGTAAAAAATTAATAACTAAAAGTTCCCTTAAAAATTGTCGCCCAACCTAGTGAAAATAAAAACCTAGGTCTAAGTAGAACATGTGGTCAAAAATAAATAAATAAACATGTAACAAGAAGGGGGTAAGAAATTCAAACTTATTTATTAAAGTCAAAATTATAATGGAGGATTAAATTTATTAAAAGGGAAAATAGTTGTTTTATCTACACTTGCTAAATTGATATTTAGTTAGAAAGGAAAAAGGGAGAAACTTGAAAGAAAGAATGAAACTTAAAGAAAAAAAGGAAAACTTAAAGAAAAAGATGAATGTCTAACTTAGTAAGGAATCTAGCCTTTCGAACTTTCTATTTATGAACTCAACTAGGAATTAAGTAAGGCGTAAGTCATTTAAGAATGGTAAGGGAATATTGGGACACCGAGGAGCATTTTTAGGAATGCTCTTGGTGGTGAGGGAAATAGGAATATTTAATTAATTAATAAAATTGTTTTTTTGGTGCAACTAGGGGATCGAGCGACATGTGTACGGGGGAGGTTTTTCCTAATTAATTAATGAAAAGATAATCTAATGAGAATTTTGGAAAAATAATTACTTGAAAACTCTATAAAAAGGATGGAGGAGGAGAAGTATGGATCACATATTTTTGTGTAACGTTGCGTTGTTGAAGTTTTATCTTGATTGGACTTTCTATTGTGGGAGTTGGAATACCCATCTCGGGTAACGAGTGGTAGCTCGACCTTGCGAGACAATTTTGGTGCTACCATTATTTGGTATTGTGTGCATGGCTCCTTTGTGGCTCTGGGGACTTAGGTGGAAGAAGAGTACCCCTAGCATTGGCTGGGAGACAGGATTGATTTTAGGGGCTAAATTTCGCTCATGGGCTAATTGTCCATGGTTTTTCCAAAAAAGAGATTCGCTATTTTAAAAATGATTCGCCCAAATTCTATAGGATAAAATTATTGTACCTTAAAAATCGCCAAAATTTTATAAAAACTAAATAAAATACTTAGTTATTTGAATATTTTTACAAAAATATAGCCGAACATTTATAGTTGACATATGAAGGATTAGTAAGATTCGCCAAGGTTTCTACATTTTAAAACAAATTTCCATCCTTAAAATCATCCCTGCTGGGAGGTACCGACGAGGTCACATCGGTTGGCAAGCGGGAGTTGGACGGAGCGCGTGTGGGACAACGACTTAGGAATTTTCTCATTTGGATATGGTACGCATGTGTATATTTATATTGAATGGTAGTTTAAATATTGTTCCCATGCCTTCAGTAATGTACTTCTACTATGTTAAAGTTTATGTTTAATCAGTGTAATACTATCCAGAGATTTCATTTTTATCATTCTGCAAATTGTCTTGATGATCCCAATGTTTTATGATTAGAGAACTTAAAGTCATCCCACCTGTATGCTCGCTATATTTTGATTTGATTTCCCATGGTGAAACCAAACTCTGATTGCAATGGCTTCTCTGCGATTGTTTTTATTGATTTAATATGAAGAAAAATTGTGTTTTTATCTTTTGTCCATGTTCCTTAAGTTATTAGTCTGTTCCTAAGTAGTCGACCAAGAGCCTAATTGACTGTTTTCACTCCAGTGTTTAAGACTGAGATTTAAATGCCCTACTTTCCTGTGCATGGATAATAAGTGAAGGATAAATATTCTCCCAACTATCTATCCCTTACTTATCTATGCGTTTTTCTCTTATGATTAATCTCAAATCCTTGCGCCTTCTTTGTGAATGAGTATCTCTGCATTTTTTATTGATTCATTGTTGAATGATTAATCTTTGTGTTTTTGTGAATGAGTATCTTTGTGTTTGATTGATTCATTGTTGATTGATTAATCTTTGTGCCTTCTTGTGAATGAGTATCTCTAGGTTGGGATTGATTCATTGTTGGATGATTAATCTCTATTTTTTCCTTTTGAATGATTATCTATGTGTTGAATAATTAATCTCTAAAAAAATTATTTTTACCCAAAAATTGTAAATTCGTTTTTACCCCAAAAATCATAAATCGTTTTTACCCCAAAAATCATAAATCGTTTTTACCCAAATCCATTTAACCCAATTCATTTTTACCCAAAGTAGTTTTTACTTGTTGGTGGGGTGCTTATAATATTGATGACAATAATATTAATAGACAACGTTTATACATTGATTGACAACAAATCTATAGTTGTGTTATGACTGTGTAATGGTTGTGTTTCTGACTGTGCAATGGTTGTGTTTGTGACCATGTAATAGTTTCATTTTATGATTGTGTAATAGTTGAGTTTTGTGACTGTGTAATTGTTGTGTTGTATGCTGTGTATGACAATGATTTTCATTTTTAGTAATAATGATTGATTGGAAGTGATTTTATATATTCGATTTTATGGACAACGATTTTATATATTTTATGGAAAACATATATTCGATTTTATATATTTTATGGACAACATATATTTGATTTTATATATTTTATGGACAATGATTTCATATATTTAAATGACAATAATATCATATATTTAACTCTGCGATTTCATATATTTAAATGACAACAATATCATATATTTAACTCTGCGATATCATATATTTAAATGACAACAATATCACATATTAATTCAACGATATCATATATTTAAATGAAAGCAATATAATATATTTAACTCAATGATATAATATATTTAATAGACAACAATATAAATGCTAGACGACTATCTATTAATAGACAAAGATTTTACAGTTAGATTGTGTTACCATTATTAGACATAGATTTATTGATAGTCAACAATGTGGATTGTTGATAGCGAACATTAACGGACATCGATATTAATGTTAGATAGCGATTTCATTGTTGATACCAAAAAGGGAATAATTCATAGATGGCTAATCACATCCTTTAATTGATGTATGTTTGCCTTAGAATTTGTTGTGCCAGGAATTTAATGTGATGTATGATTGTATAGTAGTCATATTTCCCTCGTGCTTTGTTGAATTGTTGATCGGGTTCTTGGATATAGTCTTCTTGTATTTGTAACAGTAAATTTGGTATCCTAGAGTGTTGGATTATTCTTGGGTTATTGGTCTAGATAGGTTATGTTTCACTATGGTTATTGTCGTGCCTATCTCCTTCTGACGGCATGATTCCTGATGAGGGGATCATTGCGCACCCTGAGGTATAGATGCAAATGATAACCTAGCCAGAGTCTTGTGATTCCTGATGTGGGCATATTATTCTTTGTAATTGATGTTGGTACTGGGTTCTGTAACGCCTTAATGCGTTTTATTTTTCGCGCAGTAGAGGTTTCTAGTTACTGGTCATCGAAGTCGATGTGTCATGTTGTTGATGTTGTCCTTTAGCTTGTAGGCGTTTTCTTGATTGTGTCGGGTGGGTAGCCATTTTTATCTGTCCATTGATTATCGCATGTTTCGTCCAGTTGCATGATGTGCTAGTATGTTGGGTCATTGCTTTCTATTGCCTGAATGCATAAGTTGTGTTCGTCGTCAAGCTGTGTTGATTAATTGTTGTCGTTGATTTCCTTCCTTCTTAAAACAAAACAAAAAAAAATTGCACTTCTTGCATCGCATGTAGTCGTAATGACATGGGGGTCATTACACATGGTATCAGAGTGGGTTCAACCCTAGGACTGTGGATCACCATTCTTTCCACTACAGTAAACCCTTGAGTAATAACCTAGCGCTAATTAAAACTTTAACGTGTCCATGCAGTGATCTCGATAAGAGGATGCCATAGAGGTTCGCAACATGGTGTCGTGGAAGGAGGTGAGACGCCTCCAGAAGTTCCCATGTCCTCAGAGTCTAACCCCCAAGGGGAAGAACAAGTCCTTGGGTTGGATTTGATTATTGTAAGGGATGATGATGGTCTAACAAAGTCCTTCCAGGGAATGTAAGAGGCCTTGATTCACCATCTGTACTGAGATGAGGCCAGGGCACGAGTACCCATGAGGGTCCACAACACACCCGACCAATACCGTTAGTATTCACCAAGAACTCGAGAGGGATAATTTCTTAAGTCTACGAGTGTCATAGATGACTCAGTCGTCGAGGCATAGCTGGAGAGAAAGGCAATGTGCTTCACGCTTCGCGATTACGAACTCCAGCATGAAGGTCCGCATGGCGGTCTTTCAACCAAAGGGGAGCGCTCTACTATGGTGGAAGATTCTCCTGTTGTAATTGAACATTATCGTCGAAGACGTGCTATAGGAACTGTTCGAGGAATGGTTTCGGGAGAGGTATCTACTTGAGGAATTCATTGAGCGTCATCTCAATAAGTTCAATGCCTTGCGACAGGGCATCCGTACGATGCTCGAGTACGAGGCTCATTTGATGGAGCTACTTCGGTATGCTCCACACCTGAATACCGATAAACTTAAGGTCAACAAGTTCTTGTTTGGCCTTAATGTTAGCATTCGTGCAAAGGTTAGTATTCTGATGCCTCAAACCTTGCATGAAGCGGTCCAGAAGGCCCTCATAGCATAAGAGGATATTTTTGGTGGGGGTCAAAGGAGGAATCTAGTAAAACTAGTGGGGCAAGTGTCATCTGGTGTGCAGGAGCATCAGACACCAACAAGACATTCACCAGGATATCGCAACTTCCAAAAAATATGCACTTTCACTACACCTCGGCGACCAGTGCCTCAGTAGTGTACTCCTTACCGAGGACCACAACACCAACAACAACGTTGACCACAACAACAATAGTTTATGCCTTCTCAACAAAATAGACCAGGGTTCTAGGCCGATGGGATGTCAGCTTCTACTTCAGGTACCAGGAGAACTAGATCGAAGAAAGGGTGTTGGACCTGTGGGGTAGGACATTACCATAGTGACTTCTGAGTGGAGAGGACTAGAGCATATGGATCATCCGAACCCACTACCATGGGAGATTTGGACAAGGCCCATCGGATTCATGCAACAGTGAATAACCACTAGGAAGAGCACCAGTTGACTATGATCATGATGGCAGGTACCATTGTAGACCATACCCTTAGTATTTGATAGATCCAGGTGCTACATAGAGTTTCATTTATGAGACAACGCTAAAAATAATTAAGGTAAAGGAAATAAAATATGATGAGTTTAGCTTTGTAAAAATGGCTTCGAGAGCCAAACAAAAGGTTGTTGTGAAGGTTATAGGTTGTAGCCTTAACCTGGGAGAGTTTATCACTAGGGCAAACCTGTACATCATGATCTTAGGATCTTATGATGTTGTGATTGGTATGGACTGGTAAGAATTGCATGAGGCATTACTCAACTGTAATACAAAACAGTTAAGCTTGGTCGATGATGAGGGACAAAGATGCATGATTGTAGGTCAGACCCAGGGAGTTTCCCTGAGGTTAATCTCTTCCTTGTAGCTACGGAAGAACATGTGCAAGGGATGTAAGCATTATTTGATACTTGCATTAAATGAGAAGGGGGTAGCAGAAGGTTTAGAACACCTTCCGGTGGTGAGAGAGTTTGCAAATGTCTTCCTTGAGGAGTTACCTGGGATGTCGCCATAGAAGGAATTGGAATTTACCATAGACCTAAAACCAGGGACTAAACCGATATCAAGAATGCCTTATCGGATGTCGACCCCAGAGCTACAGGAGTTGAAAATGAAACTGAAGGAGTTGTTGGAACTAGGACTTATATGTCAAAGTGTGTCACCATGGGGTACGCATGTTATTTTCATACGAAAGAAGGGTGGGTGTGGAGACTCTGCATTGACTACCATCAATTGAACAAGGCAACGATCAAGAATCAGTATCCATTGCCAAGGATTGATGATCTGTTGATCAGATGAAGGGTGCGACGGTGTTTTAAAACATCGAATTAAGATCAAGGTATCATCAGTTATGGATCAAGGAGGATGACGTCCCTAAGACTGCCTTTAAGATGAGGTTTGGACATTATGAGTTTACTGTTTTACCATTTGGACTGACGAACGCCGAGGGGTATTTATGAGTTTGATGAATAGGGAATTCTGTGACTACTTGGACAAGTTCATCCAAGTATTCATTGATGATATTTTGATTTACTCTCAGATGATGGAGGAACATGATGAACACTTGCGCTTGGTACTTTAGTGTTTGCGAGAAAACAAATTGTATGGGAAATTTTCTAAATGCTCGTTTTATCAATCGAAGATTCACTACATAGGGAATTCCATATCCAATGAAGGTATCGCCATGGATCCCGCAAAGGTCAAGGATATTATGGAATTGCTTGTGCCGACAAATGTCCCAAAAGTGCGTAGCTTCATGGGTTTAGCAGGATACTATCAACAGTTTGTCAAGTGTTTTTCGAAGATAACAAATCCGATTATAGAATTGCAGAAGAAGAACAAGAAGTTTGTTTGGATCGAGAAATGCGTGGAAGCATTTTGGAGTCTGAAGGAGTTGTTGACAACAATACCGATAATAAAGGTCCTTGACATGGATGCATAATTCTTGGCATGCACTGACGCATCCAAGGAAGGATTAGGTGGAGTCTTGATGCAAGAGGGTCGAGTGATCACTTACATCTCAAGAAAGTTGAGAAGTCATGAAGAGAATCATGCGACGTACGATTTGGAGTTGTTAGCAATTGTTTATGCCTTTAGATTTTGGAGGTACTACCTTATTGGACAAAAATTTGAACTAAAAATGGACCACTGTGGACTACAACACATCTTCACGCAAGGCGACTTGAACGCTCGACAATGACGTTGGTCGGAGTTGCTTAGCGAGTATGATTTCGAGATTATTTACATAAAAGGAACAGTCTACATAGTGGTGGATGAGTTGAGTCGGAGACCATGCATCTTTTCAGTGATGCCTCTTCAGACGAATATACATGAAAATATTCTCACTTTACAGCGTGACGATGACTGGTACAAAGAGGTCAAGGATTTTATCGGACAAAACATAATGATGGTACCACAATTTGAAGGATTTACTATGGAAAACGATGGATTATTGAGATTTAAAAGTTGAATTTATGTACCACCCAACGACGAGTTGAGAAGTTTTATCCTAAACGAGACTCACAGAGGAGTGTACATGGCTCACCTAGGAGTCATGAAGATGAGGGAAGACCTTAAACCTTTATTCTTCTGGAAAGGAATGAAGGCAGATACAGTCAAGTACGTGGCAATATATCTAGAATGTCAACAGGTGAAGGCTAAACATAGACATATGGCAAGATTACTACAGCCACACACAATTCTGAAAGTGAAATGGGAGGTCATTTCGATGGATTTCATTGTTAGATTTCCACTGACGACAAGGAGACACGACATGATTTTTTTGGTAGTCGACACTCTCACAAAGAGTGCTCATTTTATTCATGTGCGTATGACATATTAGGCACCTAACATAGCTAGATTTTTCATCAGCGATATTGTGAGACTGCATGGCATGCCTAAGAGGATTATATTCGATCGAGGATCAGTGTTTACTGGACAATTTTGGACTAGTTTCCAAGAGGCCTTGGGAACCCAACTTAAATTTAGTACCACGTATCACCTGGAGACAGACGGGAAGACCAAATGAACCAACCAAATCTTGGAGGATATGTTGTGCAAGTACGTGATGGACCAACATAAGTGTTGGGAGGAATTCTTGCCACTGGTAGAATACACATATAACAACAGTGATCAAAGCACCATTAAGATGGCACAATTTGAGTTTCTTTGCGGGTGACCATGTCATATGCCTTTGAGTTGGGATCCACTTGAGGATAGGGTCCTTGTTGGACCATAAGTGATCCAATAAATGGAAGATCAAATGAAAACAATAAGACAAAGGATAAAATAATCGCAAGATTGACAGAATAATTATGTTGATTCCCATCGTGTCAACCATAGTTACAAAGTTGGCGATCGAGTCTTCTTCTGGGTGAAACCGCATAAGAGTTTGATCAAGTTTGGAAAGGGTGATAAACTCTCTCCTAGGTTCATGGGACCTTTCAAGATTGTGGAAAATAAGGGGCCCATGGCCTATCTACTAGCCTTTCCTGATTCTTTGAGGCGTATGCACGATGTTTTTCACATATCTGTTTTGAGACATTATATTAGTGATCCTACCCATGTTATTGACATGAGTTCCTTGCAGGTATATGATGAGGGTGTGCTCATGGTGGAGCCAATATGCATCCTGGACCATTGCATTCGATAGTTACAAGGTTGAATAGTAGATCAGGTGAAGGTCTAGTGGGAAAACTATAGTCCGCACTCGACAAACTCGGAGGACGCATATGATATGTGCCAACAGTTTCAATTTTTGTATGATAGATATACTTATAATACTGTGATACACTTTATTTCGTCACTTCTATACTGTGAAAATTCGGGATGAAGTTTAAAACAAGAGGGGATGTATGTAAAATCCCTCTCTTGCATGCACTGAGCGAACTTATTCTGTGAGGACACTAGCACTCCCACTTTGGCTCAAACTATAGGTTAACGATTAACTAGTTCGAGAAGATCCACGATGCCGTGAAGGAAGACTATGACAGTCACTCATGATGATTCTAAGGGGCATGCAATAAGGCAGGGGAATTATTCCTTAGAGGCTCTTAGTCTCCCTCAAGATCACCCGGTGGAGAATTGACAACAGGGGTTTGATGTCTACCAAGTTTAGTCAAGAGGCGAGTGGAACCCTTGGAGCATGTAGTGCGGCTTGAAGGGAACATTGCGAAAGGAAAACATAAATAAGTGAGTGGAACCCTTGGAGCACGTAGTGTGTCCTGAAGGGTACGTCACACAAGGAAAATAGAAATAGGCAACTGGCACCCTTGGAGCACGTAGTGGTAAGAAATTCAAACTTATTTATTAAACTCAAAATTATAATGGAGGATTAAGTTTATTAAAAGGGAAGAGGGAAGAAGAGTACCCCTAGCATTGGCTGGGAGGTACTGGTGAGGTCACAATGGTTTGAAAGAAGGAGCTAGATGGAGCACGTGTCGGACAACAACTTCAGAGCTTTTGCATTTGGCTATGGTACACATGTGTATATTTGTATTGAATGGTAGTTTAAATATGTTTACTACACCTTTAGTAATGTACTTCTAATGTGTTAAAGTTTATGTTTAATCAACGTAATACTATCCAGAGATTTCAATTTTATCTTTCTGTAAATTGTCTTGATGAGCCCAATGTTTTATGATCAAAGAACTTAAAGTCATCCAAAACGTATGCTCGTTGTATTTTGAATTGATTTCCCATGGAAAACCCAAACTCTGATTGCAATGATTTTTTTGTGGTTGTTTTCATTGATTTAATATGAAGGAAAATTGTGTTTTTATCTTCTCTCCATGTTCCTTAAGTTATTAGTCTATGCCTAAGAATTAGGCCAGGAGCCTAATCAACTGTCTTCACTCCGTTGTTTAAGACTGAGACTTAAATTCTCTTCTTTCCTGTGCATGGATAATAATTGAATGATATTTTTTCTCCCAACTATCTGTCTCTTACTTATCTCTGTGTTTTTCTCTTATGATTAATCTCAAATCCTTGCGCCTTCTTTGTGAATGAGTATCTCTACGTTTTTGATTGATTCATTGTTGAATGATTAATCTTTGCATTTCTGTGAATGAGTATCTATGTGTTTGATTGATTCATTGTTGAATGATTAATCTTTGCGCCTTCTTGTGAATGAGTATCTCTGCATTGGGATTGATTCATGTTGAATGATTAATCTCTACGTTTTCCTTGTGAATCATAATCTCTACGTTGAATGATTAATCTCTGAAGGATTAATCTCTGAAAATTCATTTTTACCCAAAAATCGTAAATTTGTTTTTACCCCAAAAATCGTAAATCGTTTTTACCAAATTCATTTTTACCCAAAATTGTTTTTACTTGTTGCTCGGGTGCTTATAATATTGATGACAGTAATATTAATAGACAACGTTTATAAATTGATTGACAACAAATATATAGTTTCGTTATGACTGTGTGATGGTTGCGTTTGTGACCGTGCAATGGTTTCATTTGTGACCGTGCAATAGTTTTGTTTTATGACTATGTAATAGTTGCATTTTATGACTATGTAATAGTTGAGTTTTGTGACTGTGTAATTGTTGTGTTTGTAATTGTTGCATTGTATGTTGTGTATTATAATGGTTTTCCTTTTTAGTAATAATGATTGATTGACAATGATTTTATATATTCGATTTTAGGGACAATGATTTTATATATTTTATGGACATCGATTTTATATTTTCGTTTTTATGGACAACATATATTCGATTTTATATATTTTATGGACAACGATTTCATATATTTAAATGACAACAATATCATATATTTAACTCTGCGATTTCATATATTTAAATGACAACAATATCATATATTTAACTCTATGATATCATATATTTAATTGAGAGCAACATCATATATTAATTATGTGATATCATATATTTAAATGACAACAATATAATATATTTAACTTAGCGATATAATATATTTAATAGACAACAATATACATGTTAGACAACTATCTATTAATAGACACAGATTTTACAGTTAGACTGCGTTACCATTGTTAGACATAGATTTATTGATAGACATCAATGTGGATTGTTGACAACGAACATTAACAGACAATGATATTAATATTAGATAGCGATTTCATTGTTGATACCAAAAAGGGAATAATTCATAGATCGTTAATCACATCCTTTAATTGATGTATGTTTGCCTTAAAATTTGTTGCGCCAGTAATTTAATGTGATTTATGATTGCATAGTAGTCATATTTCCCTTGCGTCTTGTTGACTTGTCGATTGGGTACTTGGATATATTATTCTTGTATTTTTGACAGTTAATTTCGTATCCTAGAGCGTTGGATTTTTCTTAGGTTATGTTGCGCTATGGTTATTATCTTGCCTATCACCTTATGATGACATGATTCCTGATGAGGGAATCATTGAGCTCTCAGAGACTTGTGCTTCCCGATGTGGGTGTATTGTTCTTTGTAATCGTTGTTGGTACTAGGTTTTGTAATGCCTTAATTCATTTGGTTTTGTGCATAATAGAGGTTTTTAGTTACTGGTCATCGAAGCCAATGTGTCAGGTTTTTGATGTTGTCCTTTATCTTGTAGGCATTGTCTTGCTTGTGTCAGGCGGGTAGCCATTTTTATCTGTCTATTGATTATTTCATGTTTCGTCCAATTGCATGATGTGCTATTATATTGGGTCGTTGTTGTCTATTTCCTGAATGCGTAAGTTTTGTTCATCATCAAGTTGTGTTGATTAATTGTTGTCACTGATTTCCTTCCTTATTAAAACAAACAAAAAAAAATTTCACTTCTTGCGTTGAGTGTAGTCGTAATGACATAGGGGTCGTTATATATGGTATAAAAGTGAGTTCAACCCTACGACAGTGGATTACCCTGATTTCCGCTGTAGTAAAACCTTGTGTAATAACCTAGCGCTAATTAAAAATTTAACGTGTCCATGCAGTGATATCAATTAGAGGATGCCACAGAGGTTCGCAACATGGTGTCGTGGAAGGAGGTGAGACTCCTCCAGGAGTGCCCGCATCCTCGGAGTTTAACCCCCAAGGGGAAGAAAAATTCCTTGGGATGGATTCGATTGCTGTAAGGGATGATGATGGTCTGATAAGATCCTTCCAAGGAGTGTAAGAGGCCTTAATTCACCATCTATATTGAGATGAGGCTAGGGCACTGGTACCCCTGAGGGTCCACAACACACCCAACCAGTAGCATTAGCATTCACCAAGAACCTGAGAGGGATAAGTTCTCAAGTCCACAAGTGTCGTGGACGACTCATCCATCGAGGCATGGATGGAGAGAAAGGAGATGTGTTTCACGCTTTGTGATTAAAACCTCCAAAATGAAGGTCTGCATGGTGGTATTTCAACCAAAGGGGAGCACTCTTCTATGATGGAAGATGCTCCTACCGCAATTGAACATGGTTGTCGAAGACGTTTCATGGGAAATGTTCGAGGAACGGTTATAGGAAAGGTATCTATCTGAGGAATTCATTGAGCGTCAGCTCAACGACTTGCGACAGGGCGACCGTATGGTGCCCGAGTATGAGGCCCATTTTATGGAGCTGCTTCGGTATGCTCTGCACCTGAATATCGAGAAACTTAAGGTCAACAGGTTCTTGTTTGGCCTTAATGTTAGCATTCATACAAAGTTTAGGATTCTGATGCCTAAAACCTTTCATGACATGGTCCAGAAGGCCCTCAAATCATAGGAGGATCTTATCAGTGGGGGTCAGAGCAGGACTCCAGCGAAAGCAGCGAGGTAGGTGTCATCTCGTGCGCAACAACATCAAACACCAGCTAGACATTGACCATGATATCGTAGCTTCCAGAGAAGATCCAATTTCACTACACCTTGGCGACCAATGCCTCAACAGTGGACTCCTTACTAAGGACCACAACACCAACAACAACAACGACCGCAACAACAACAGTTTAGGCCTGCTCAACAGAACAAACCAGGGTTCCAGGCCGATGGGTCGTCAGCTTCTACTTCAGGTACCAGGAGTACTGGACCTAAGAAAGAGTGTTGGACATGTGGGGAACCACATTACTAGAGTGATTGCACAGTGGAGAGGTACATAGAATATGGATTAGCCAGACGACTATTGTGGGAGATTTGGGCAAGGCCCATCGGATTCATGCAGCAGTGACTAACCGCCAGGCAGAGCACCAGTCGACTGTGCTTGAGATGTCAGGTATTGTCGCTGACCATACCCTTAGTATTTTATATATCCAGGTGCTATATAGAGTTTAATTTCTGAGGCAATGCTAAAAATTATTAAGGTAAAGGCAGTCAAACATGATGAGTTTAGATTTGTAGAAATGGCTTCGGGAGCCAAACAAAAGGTTGGTTTGAAGGTTACGGACTGTAGCCTTAACCTGAGAGAGTTTGTCACTAGGACCAACCTGTATGTCACAATATTAGGATCTTATGACGTTGTGATCGGTATAGAATGGTTGGAATTGCATGACACGATACTCAACTGTAAGACGAAAAAATTAAACTTGGTCGATGATGAGGGACAAAGACACGTGATTGTAGGTCAGAACCAGGGAGTTTCCCTGAGGTTCATCTCTTCCATGTAGCTATGGAAGAGTATGCAAAAGGGATGTAAGATTTATGTGATCCTTGCGTTAAACGAGAAGGGGGTAGCGGAAGGTCTAGAACACCTTCCCATGGTGAGAGAGTTTGCAGACATCTTCCTTAAGGAGTTACCTGGGATGCCTTTGGAGAGGGAATTGGAATTTACCATAGACCTAAAACTGGGGACTGAACCAATAGAAAGAATGCCTTATCATATGTCGAACCTGAAGCTATAGGAGTTGAAAATGAAACTGAAGGACTTTATAGACCTAGGACTTATACGTCCAAGTGTGTCACTGTGGGGTGTGCCTGTTTTTTTCATACGGAAGAAGGATGGGTCATGGAGACTCTGCATTGACTACTGTCAATTGAACAAGGAAACGATCAAGAATCAATATTTGTTTCCAAGGATTGATGATTTGTTGATCAGTTGAAGGGTGTGACGATGTTCTCAAATATCGACTTGAGATCAATGTATCACCAGTTACAGACCAAGGAGGATGACGTCCCTAAGACTTCCTTTAAGACGAGGTTTGTACATTACAATTTTACTATTTTACCGTTTAGATTGACGAATGTCCAATGGTATTTATGAGTTTGATGAATGGGGTGTCCCGCAACTACTTGGACAAGTTTGTCCAAGTATTCATTGATGATATTTTGATTTACTCTCGGATGATGGAGGAGCATGATGAACACTTGTGCTTGGTTCTATAGTGTTTGCGAGAGAAAACATTGTATGAGAAATTGTCTAAATACTTGTTTTATCAATCGAAGATTCACTACTTAGGGCATGTCATCTCCAATGAAGGTATTGTCGTGGATCCAATAAAGTTCGAGGATATTATGGAATGTCTTGTGTTGACAAATGTCCCGGAAGTGCGTAGCTTCATGGGTTTAGAGGGATAATATCGACAATTTGTCGAGGGTTTTTCAAAGATACCAAATCCGATTACGAAATTACAGAAGAAGAACAAGAAGTTTGTTTGGATCGAGAAATGTGCATAAGCATTTCAGAGGTTGAAGAAGTTTTTGACAACAACACCAATAATAAAGGTCTCTGACATGTACATGGACTTCTTGGTATGCACTTACACATCCAAGGAAGGCTTAGGTGGAATCTTAATGCAAGACAGTCGAGTGATCACTTACATCTCAAGAAAGTTGAGAAAGCATGAGGAGAACTATGCAACACATGATTTGGAGTTGTTAGACATTGTTTATGCCTTAAGAGTTTGGAGGCACTACTTTATTGGATGAAAATTTGAATTAAAACTGGACCACTGTGGACTACAACACATCTTCACGCAAGGAGAATTGAACGCGTGACATCGATGTTGGTCAGAGCTGCTTAGCGAGTACAATTTCAAGATTATTTACATAAAATGAACAATGAACTGAGTGGTGGATGCATTGATTCAGAGACCATGCATCTTTTTGGTGATGCCTCTTTAGATGAATCTACGTGAAAATATTCTCACTTTACAGCACGACGATGACTGGTACAAGGAGGTCAAGGATTTTATCGGACAAAACACAGTGATGGTACCAAAATTTGAAGGATTTACTATGGACAATGACGGATTATTGAGATTTAAAAGTCAAATTTACATACCGCCCAATGACAAGTTGAGGAGTTTGATCCTAAACAAGGCTCACAGAGCAGTGTACATGGCTCACTGAGGAGTCACGAAGATGAGGGAAGACCTTAAACCCTTATTCTTCTGGAAAGGAATGAAGGCATACATAGTCAACTCCATGGAAAGATCTCTAGAATGTCAGCAGGTGAAGGATGAACATAGACATATGACATGACTACTACATCCACACACAATTTCAGAATCGAAATGGGAGGTCATTTCGATGGAATTCATTTTTGGATTGCCATTGATGACAAGGAGACATGACTCGACTTTTGTGGTATTTGACACTCTGATGAAGAGTGCTCATTTTATTCCTGTGTGTACGATGTATTAGACACTTGGAATAGCTAGATTTTTCATCAACGATATTGGGAGATTGCATGGCATGCCTAAGAGGATTATATCCGATCAAGGATCGATGTTTACTGGACAATTTTGGACTAGTTTCCAAGAGGCCTTGGGAACCCAACTTAACTTTAGTACCGCGTATCACCCATAGACAGAACGGAAAACCAAATGAACAAACTAAATCTTGGAGGATATGTTGCGTATGTACGTGATGGACCAACAAAAGCATTGGGAGGAATTCTAGCCACTGGTAGAATTCACATATAACAACAGTTATCAAAGCACCATTAAGATGGCACCCTTCCAGTTTCTTTATAGACGACCATATCAGATGCCTTTGAGTTGGGATTGGCTTGAGGATAGGGTCCTGGTGGGACCAAAAGCGATCCAATAAATGGAAGATCAAATGCAGACAATAAGACAAAGGATCAAAGAAGCACAAGATCAACATAAGAGTTATGTCGATGTGCACCGTGTTGACCGTATTTACGAAGTTGGCGATCAAGTCTTATTGCCGATGAAACTGCATAAAAGTTCAATCAAGTTTGGAAAGGGTGATAAAATTTCTCCTAGGTTCGTGGGACCTTTCAAGATTGTGGAAAATAAGGGGCCTATGGCCTATCGACTAGCCTTGCCTAATTCTTTGAGGCATATGCAAGATGTTTTTCACGAATCTATTTTGAGACATTATATTAGTGATCCTACCCATGTTATTGACATGAGTTCCTTGCAAGTATTTGAAGAGGGTATGCTCACGACGGAGATAACCCACATCCTAGACCATCACATTCGACAACTACGATGTTGAACAGTAGATTAGGTCAAGGTCTAGTGGGACAACTATAGTCCGCACTTGATGACCTTGAAGGACACATATAATATGCCCCAAAAATTTCCATTTTTGTTTGATAGATAGACTTATGATACTGTGATACACTTTATTTTGACACTTATATACTGTGAAACTCCAAGACGAAGTTTGAACCAATAGGGGGTGAATGTAACATTCCTCTCTTGCACGCACTAAGTGAACTTATTCTTTGAGGACACTTGCGTAAAAGTGATTTGGGTTATTATACTAGTGATCATTTTGATTATGATTACGAGATATTATGGATTTGATGATACGTTATAATTTTGCATTTATATAGACAAGTGCTATTGACTGGGTTCTCCTGAGTGTGTAGGAATTTTGACATTGAGGATGCAGAGGCATCAATGAAACCCCTTGGACTCCGGATCAAGTCAGGGAGTAAACTGTTGGGTTTGAATGTTGTTGATGTGACATATGTACATATGATTAGAGATTATGATGATTGGTTATTATTGCTGACATGATTTGTTGATGTATGTAGGCTGGCGATAGATTGTCGAGGAAACTCACATTTGGAGTAGAGGAGTCATGCACGACAACCAAAACGTTGAAGGACAGGTGTGGCAACAGCCCTGCACCAACCTACTAACACTCCCATCATGGCTCGAACTGTAGGTTAACGATTACCTAGTTCGAGAAGAACCACGATGTCATGAGGGAAGAATGTGATAATCACTCATGATGATTCTAAGGGGTGTGCAATAATGTAGGGGCGTTCTTCCTTAGAGGTCCTTAGTCTCCCACATGATCACCTGGCGGAGTATTGACTCTAAGGGTTTGACGTTTACCAAGTCCATTCAAGAGGCGAGTGGCACCCTTCGAGCACATAGTGAGTCTTGAAGGGCACGTAGTGCAAGGAAAATAGAAAGAGGCGAGTGGTACCCTTGGAGCACATAGTGCATCTTGAAGGGCATGTCACTCGAGAAAAACATAAAGAGGCGAGTGGCACCCTTGGAGCACATAGTGCGTCCAGAAGGGAACATTGTGATTTTAACTGGTAAGTGAATAAACCTAATGCCTAGAAAACTATGCCTCCTTAGGACCTAGTCGACCTTAAAATAGATGATGGTATGAGTAAAAAAAATTAATAACTAATAGTTCCCTTAAAAATTGTCGCCCAACCTAGTGAAAATTAAAACCTAGGTCTA
>ML847927.1:16968-34138 GCA_009831015.1 Picea engelmannii | reverse complement strand
TGGGACAACAGAAACACACCAAAATCCATTGCATTTCATTTTGAGCAATTTTGGATTTCACATCCTGAGTTCCAAAAAGAAAATGGGAGAAAGGTGGCAGGAAGAAGGAAACATCCAAGGGATGAAAAATGTATAGATTCCTGCAAAAACTCAAAAATCTCAAAACCAAATTGAAATAGTGGAACAAAGTAGAGATTGTGGATTTCGTTCAAGACAAATGGTAGCTGGGAGCCCAAAATTCAACGGTTCAACAAGAAATAATGGCCAAAAGAATGACAAAAAAACTTTGGTCATAAGAAATGAACATTCAAAAAGAATTAATGATTGAAATCGACAAGAGGAATGTCTCTAGAAAAAAAAATCCAAAGTTTGGTGGTTAAAAGTTGGGGGTAAAAAAACTCATTTTTTCCATCAAACCACCATGCAAAGGAAGAGCTACAATAAAATGCATTTATTCAAAGATGAGCAGGTCACCATGCTTAAGAGTCATGAAGACATAGAACAAGATCTTACCAACCATTTCAATAGATTTCTCTCAAAGCCATTGGAAGATGGAGGACAAACAATTGATGACATCACTAGGAATATCCCCAAGATTGCCATGGAAGAACACAACATTCTTTTTTTACAAGAAATTTCCTTTGAAGAAGTTATGGAAGTGGCCAAATAAACAACCTCAAAAAAATCCCTTTGACCTGATGGGTTCACCACAGATTTATTCCAAGCATACTAGCCAACAACTAGGAAGGAAATTCATGAAGTAGTATAAGACTCAAGAAATATTGGAGGAATTCTCAAAGATCTAAATGCCACCTTCCTCATTGTCATCCCAAAGGGAGGGGTGTTTCCTTGGATAACAAATTCAAAATCAATCTGTATCTTCAATATGATATACAAAATAATCACCAAAGTGATTGCCACGTGCCTTAAGATTGTTATGCATCCAATCATCTCTTAAGATAAAGTGGGTTACATTAAGGGTAGATAGAATTTGGATGCCATCATTGTAGCTAATGAAGTAATACACTCTCTTTGAACTAGAAAAAAAACAGGTTTTCTAATTAAAATCAACATGTCAAAAGCCTTTGATATATTAAACTGGACTTTATGGGGATAATGATGATGGCCTTTGGATTCTTCCAAATAGGGATTCAATGAATAAAAAATATTGTCTTGACTAACTTTTTCTCCAATCTTGTCAATGAGGTTCCTTCTGCTCCTTTTAGTCCCTCTTATGGAATTCAACAAGGAAATCTTCTCTCTCCCTTTTTGTTTCCCCTCATGGTGGAAGGGTTCATACATAGTCTAAAATTTGTAGTTGACCATGGAGCCATACACAACCTAAAATTCTTCCAGGATGGACAACCTATGTCACATCCAAAATCGTTGATGACAATTCACTTCTAGGAGCCTCAACCTTCAGAGAAGCCAAAGAAATAAAATAAAATAAAAAGTATTGGAAACCTTCCTACTAGCCTCTAGATGTCAAATAAATAATGAAAAATTTCAATTTTTCTTCTTCAATGCCAGATTAAATATTCAACCCAATAACATCCAAATTATGGGATTCAAAGGGGGTACTCTCCTATCCATATACATTGGTCGTGCCTTGTTATTAACCTCCTGCAAACACATCTCCTAAAAATATTTGTTAAGAAACTTATAACAAAAACTCAATAGCTAGACCTTTCACTATCTTCTCTTGTTGACAGAATCACCCTCATTAAATCAATCCTTCGTTCAAATCCCTTTATCTTTTCTTTGCACTAGCTTCCCCCAAGAAAAAACTTTAATGCCATCAAATGCTTGCAAAATTCCTTCCTCTCAGAAGGGGAAAACAAGGGGAAAAAATAGGCTTTGATTGTTTGGTAGCAAGTTCGCTTCCCTAAAAGGTTGGGAGGTATTGGGATCAGAGACATCCACATCATGAATAGTGTAATGTACCTAGGGAGGATAATATGAGGCATGAGCATCAATAAACTTACTAGTCTATGGATCAACATGGAACTGAAGAGACAACTAATATGGAGGTATATGAAGAACTAGAAGAAATGTACGAAGATATTAGAGTAGAAAAAAAATACATGGATCCCAAGAAGAAACCATGATCAAGATCGAGGAAAATCCACAGTTGGACCCCATGTTCACATTTTACTAGGATGGATGGATGCTTGTGCATGGTACAAGTTGACTACATTGCTTAATAGGTCATATTATATGGCTTCTTCCCATGTTTTGAGCACAAAACATGCAAAGTGGGATGGAATGTAATGTACCTAGGGACGATAATATGGGAAACCTAGGGAGGCACCCAAGGGGATAATGAATGTAATGTAGCCACAATATTGGAATATGCCCACTATGTAATTAAAATGAAATAATATAATAATAAGGGGTAGTTGACATAAGACGCCTAGGAATACTCATGAAGAAGTATAAACACACATGAGTATCATTGTATTGGATATGTGTTGGATTGTATTGTCTTGTAGCATGCATGGATTGTGGAGTGATTCCTTCCATACAGAGTATTTTATGGTGCTGTCATACCTTAAGGGTTCTTCTCTCTATATTCTTGTGTTGTTCATCCTGACTGTTTGGATATCTTTGTTGTTTAGGGTTTATTTATGAAATTTTATGGTGGGTTATCTCTTATATCTCTGAATTTTTACTATAAATAGAGCTCTAGGAGGTAAAATATGGTGATCTTGGATTAAAAAAAAACAACACAACCTTATGGGGAAAATTGCGGCAAGAGAAATATGCCAACAACTACACAAAAGACACTCTAATTTAAATGGACAAGAGTAGAGGACCACTCATATGGAACTACACTTAAAAAAACAACGACTTAGTTCAAAACTGCAGTTACTAGGAGGTTAGGGAAGGAACATCCCCTCTCATGGTCGGAGCATGTTTGAAATTGCACATGGTCACAAGATCATTGTAGAACAACAAACTCACAAATGACACATGATATACATGTAAAACCCTTGAAAGGGAATTGTCCACGGAGCAAGGAGGATAACTCAATTATTTCTCAATCATCTATGTACAGTGAGGACCCTGGTCCTTTTTTATAGAGAATAAGCATGCATGCTATATGCTCATTTATTTGCAGTTCACTAAGACACAACTCAACTTAAGCTATGCCTAAAATATATGCATTATCCAAGTCAAGCTTATTTGAACTTGGGATCCTTCAATGCATGGATAGATCAAGATAAGTTAAATGAAGTAATGTCAACCTTATCTTGATAACTCCAAGGATTTATTTTGATAATTGAAAATCTATTTATTGTACACAATTTATTAAAGAGATATGCATAAATAATTAAATAATGTAGACAGATAATTATGCACAACATCCCCCCATAAGACTGATTTGGAGTTGACGGGATGAAATGAGTCTTTACATGCTATCCCCATGTAAATACAACTTCCTTCACCTCTAATGAGGATTGGAATGAAGGAACTTGACTTTAATGAGTCGCTTGGTGAAAATATCTATGAATTGATCTTCTAAATAGTAAAAGTGCAAGTCAAGAGCTTGATCGTGAAAGAAGTGTCATATGTAATGCATATGAACTTTAATTTGTTTGGTGTGCTTGTGCTTAACAAGATTGTGTACAATGAGGATGACACTCTAACTCTTGCACACAATACACCATAGAGAATCCTCATACAAATGTTAGTATATTACATGATAATGAGAAATTGATTCTATACATTTTCCATGTAAAGTAACAATCAATTATTTATCAAATTAAAAAAATGTAGAATTATTTGTTAAATTATATATATATATATATATATCAAAGTGAAAAACCATTATTACTAATATTAAGTGTATATATATAGTATTAGTAATAGTAATAATGGTTTTTCATTTTGATGTTAACTAAGAGAAAATATATATATATATATATATATAGTTTCTCTTAGTTAACATTCTAGTGAAAAGCCATTATTACTGGGGCTAAGAATTTTGTCCATCATCACATCTATTTAACTTTATCTACCTCACTTGTGTGGTTATTGTTGGAGCCGCCCTTGTTTTAACTTTACTTTTGATACTTGAAATCTAAGGAGGTCCTTTCGATTTCCTTCTCCCCCCTGAAATTTTGAAAAAACTTTGCAACTTTGTCGAATGAACAGCTATGCTTTTTCTACCCTCAAAACAAATCCACTTTTGTAAGCCTGTTTGCGCTTTTATTTCATTTCGGGATCTCGCAAGTCGGATACTTTAATCTTTGAGTTCACACGTCCCGAGTCGCGAAACTACGAACTCGTTATAAAGTTTCACTAAATATATTAACCGGGGTCAAATCTTTTAACTCAGGGATTAGACGTCGTCGGGGTTTCGCGCCTCGGCGTTCTCTAAGTCCAATTTTTTATGTTTACAGCTCTGAAAGCCGAGAACACGAGGTTCTTTCGGGCTAACCCTGGTCAGGATTAAAAAGTTAAAAAGATAACCATGGTTAAATCTATTCTCGGCGTTTCGCCACTCGGCACTATCTTTTAGAAAGTTACGGCTTTAAAAACCCGACTTACGAAGTCACGAGGTAATTATAGCGGGATTAATTAGTTGCCTAATCTAAGTTTTTCTTCCCCTAAGTTGAGCCTTAATTGTCGCCATCTCGCGGTTTCGCGACTCGGCATACTAATCTCCAAAAAACTTGTCTTCGAAGTCCCGAGTCGCGATATGGAAAATAAAGTGATTAGGAAATTAATGACGTTACAAATCACGATTAAGGTTAATTAAGCCAAAATCGGTCCTCGCAGTCTCACGAATTGAAGACTCGAAATGTTGAAAGGAAATTCACGATGCTGCGAAAGGCGAGAAAATTGTTAACGTTGCTTGGTCTGAATATTTTAAAATAAATCAAGATATGTCACGCGCATCGAGGTTTGCATTTTTCCCGAGGTAGCTACTTGCTCTCCATACCCCGACTGCTTGTTGAATCGCCAAACATTGATGACATTAATGAATAATTAGGGTGAATCCACGAACAAATAAGATCGGATTTCACGCAATAAATTTGTCTCTAATTGCGATTTGACAGACCTATTACAAAGAGTACATAATTTTCAAATATATACGGGAGTTTCATTTTATTGTAATGAAAACATTTTTCATAAGCACACGGAGCTCGTCATTTTCCGAGTGAACTAATTTCTGCATGTATACACAGGTCTATCGCAGAAGGGCGAAAACTCAAGTTTCAGCTATGGCTCCACGGAAAGCAGCGAAGGCAAATATCGAGGTGGCAGGGCAAGGTCCGGATAATGTCTCCGACACTTCGCCCCGGAGCGTTGATTCAGTCCCGAGTTGTTCATTTGTTTCAGATATTCTGCAAACTGAGCTGGTGAATTATTCAGATTCTGACGACAACGATAACGAGAAAGATGACCTGAACACTAAATACAAGATAGTGGTTCAATCTGGAATGCACAAGGTAGCAACCAGACCACGGTTGCTTCCCTATTATGATATGATCCGATGGGCGTTGGATCACATATCCTTACCCACCAGAACTATCATAAATGAACAGCAGGTCACAGTCGGGACTTTTAGACCGGAGCACATCCAAACCATGTATAAGCTCCCGAAAACATCTGAATACACATATGATGTTGAATTCCTGGAGGGATTCAAACAGAAGGAGTGCATGGAATATGACAAAACCATGCCCAGTTTGATTAAAGATTGGGTTTCGTGTGCCACGAAGTTCAGGGCAAATGACCAGGGCGTATATTCTATCGCTTCCTTGGAGCCACAGTATAAATATGTGGCCATGATGACATGTCGTCTATTTGGGAGAGAAGACACCTCACATTTCTACATCGCGTGGGTGCCTCTCATATTTTGGGTTGCAGAAGGTTGCTCGTTTAATTGGGCAAATATGCTCTCAGACAGTTTGTTTAACAGGGTCACAGAGTATCGGGAGAAAAAGGCAAGCAGGAGACCATCCTCATTTTTCATGTCTGCGTATATCATGGACGCAATATGTTCCATGACACCATTCCCTTTGATGAATTGGGCTTGGAATCCAGTCCAAGAAAAACCTGTACATGAGTACCATGACAAACTGTGGGAGAATAAAGCTGGCAAATTTATTTACGATATTTTCAACTGGGTGATGGTGCCCTTGCACATCGCTATTTTTGGTCTTTCGCCACCTCGTATCTCGGACAGCATTGTTGCAAATCTGAGCTGTATAGCAGATTGGTACGTATAAACAGAGTTTTCCTATTTCAGAGTGTTCGGAGCTATTGTTCCCCCGCTTGCGCTACCACTGTCCATCCCCGACAAGATGGCCTGTCGCGAGATTGCCCGACAAACAGTGATTGGTGGGGTGAGTAAAGAGCTCAAAGCATCTTCGAAGAAGGTATGGCTATTTTTCCCGGTTCGGATAAATTCTTATTCTTTATTGGATTTTGGGCATGCTAAAGCCGAGGCTGCAGCCCTGGAAGACCTGAGTTTGGTCTCCATTGAATATAAAAAAACATGATCCTCAGAAAATTGTAAGCAACCATTTGGCAAATTGTGGGCTAAAGAAGTTTGAACACGAGTGTTCCCCCTCGGATGACATTTTCCGAGGGGCGAGATCTTATGGGGAAGTGCTAGTAAGGATCCGATATTTAGCACCCGAAGACATGGCGTCTATATTAAAGTTCCAAGAACATAGACGAAGAAGCCTTCCCACTGTGTTGGGAGGTTTGGGTATTTCAGAGGTGAAAAAGAAGGATGTTGAAGGTTCTGAGGATCAAATTTCTAACCTCGGAAAACCCCAGGACGGGGAGCAAGTGAAAAATCCCGAAGCGGAAGAGGAGACTATGCACCCACCCAAGGACAAAGTTCAGAGGCAGAAGTGAAAACTCCAAGCCCACCAGGCGAACAAAAGCTGGAGACTGAAACAAAGGTTCTAGGTACGCCAAAAGAGAAAAACCCTGTCAATACTCCAAAAGAGTCAGCAAAACAAATAGGGAAGCCCATCACCTCGGTCACACCCTTGCAGTCGGCACAGGGAAATGTCAGCAAGGCATGGATATTTGATGAAGAACTGAGGCCTATCAGAGCGGAAGAACTTCCTCCGAACGACTTCTTCTTTGACAAAAAGAGAAAAGTAGTTGTGAAAAGAGAGGTTTACCAGGACGAAGGATCGACGGCTAAAAAATTCAAAGTTATGACTGACGGAAGGAACAAAAACAATGAGGAATTCGCCATGGAGATCGCAGGAATGCTGGGAGCGTATGCATCTGCGAATCAATTCTCGGTCAGGATGTTAAAAAGCCAGCTCAAAAGAAAGAATCGTCTGATCAAGACTCTCGAAGCCAGAGTGGTTTCGGGCACAGAAAGTGCTAAAGGCCAGGTGAGTGGGGAAATAGAACTGGCCTGACTAGCCGATAAAAAGGAAATAGAAGTGCTCAAAACTAAGTTGAAACAAGCACATTCAGTGATCCGAGACGGTCGGGTGCAGGCTGGTCAGCAGAGGACTATGATTGCAGAGTTGTAGGCGCAGGTGGAGATTGTTGAAGGTAGGGTGATTGATGTCGAGGGGTTTAAATCCTGAGCGACCCAGATTCAGAGCAAGATCTCTTCTGCACAGCAGAGTTTGATCGCCAAAATAGGAACAATCTGAGAGCATTGTTTGTTGATGCATCGGGTTTCCGAGAACCTGACTGACAGAGAAAGAGACGCAGGAGCAGCTCGGGTCGCCTTCCAGGAGGCGGTAATAGCCACAAATGACAGAGTTTCAACAGGTTCCCCCGGACTCACTATCCCAGAACAAACTAGAGGTAATATTTTGTTGAAGGACTGGGAGCATAGCATTACCCTGGGCAAGGAACAAGCCCAAAAAGTGACCAATTCATTAGAAGAAGCCTTCAATTCCATAGAGGGAGAGTTGTTGGGTATGGACACTGGAGGCGATGCCGAAACTTTAATACAAATGAATGTAGAACAAATCTCGCTTGATCTGAAGGAGTAGGAAGTGAGAGATTTGGCATATATCTCTCAGATAGACAAGGTGGACATGGCTCGAGTTGATAAACATTTGATCCAACCTAGTGCACAAATAAGTGCCCTCAACATCGTCGATGCACAAACGGGCGACAAGCTACAGCAGTTAGCCCGCGAATGCTACTTCGCCGAGGCCAGCTGTCAAGCGGAACCTTCGCAGCTAGTATCTAAATTTGTGGACAGATGCATTGCATACACCGAATCTACATGAAGATGAGCACCTGGCACCAAGCGAAGGTAGAGTAAGAGAACGGGAGCGATTGCACTCCTCCCAGTTGTAACCGAATGGGCGTAACCGTCAAGAGCCTAACTGACCTATAAAAGTTGTATAAATGTATCACAAAGCGAAATAAACAGGGCTGGACCTTTTTGGTATCGATTGTAATAGAGCTTTTTGCATTGAAGAAATTAATACAAGCAAATTTGGAGATTCTCGATTCCGTCCAGACTGTGTTACAAGTTTGTTTCTTAGTATTTCATGTTTCATTTCATTCCATGATTCATAATTGATGAGCTTTGTTATACTTTAGTACGACCACTACTATAACAAAAGAATTCTGGTTTTCTGCATTTGTTTATTGTATTTCCTCTGCACCAGCTATCAGCGGGTGTAAGACCAATTGGCACTTTCAGAATTCTACGTTTATTCTTTGCTATGTCAGTTATTTTCTTACTAATTTCCTCTTCTGTTTATATGTGAGTTTTCTCTTGGACAGGAACCTCGCGTTATATGCAGCTAAATGTTTCTCTTTCGCATCACACCTTTATATTAAAATTTAATACAGTTACGGGAAAGAGCCTTCATTTGCAATTTTTATTTTATTCAGAAAATGTAAAAATTTCTCTTTATTTCGACCAAATTGAAACAACGTTGAAATCTCTCTTTAAATTATTTCCTATGATTATTGTTCCTCAATGACTGTACCTGCATCTACACAACCTAATATTGAACCCGGACTATCTAATCAAACACATATTGCTTCAAATATTTTCGACACAACCCTTAAAACTACTAACACCCGGGAAGAACTTGAACGTTCATGGGCAGCCATTGAACAAGATATTACTACTCAGGAACAGTTGGAAGCTAGACAACGAGAACGTAGAAATCCTCATTAGTTTCCTATACCGAAGGTTAGCGAAATCCTTTTATCAATCTTTAACATACTTTCGAATGCCTTGACACTGTACTTTAAGCCTTAAGTACAGACTCAGGAACAACATCTTTATGGCGTCGTTGCCGGGGAGTGAAGTTACGAAATCTTTTCCCTCGGTAAACGACATTTATTTCGTTGAAAGTGCTACTCCTTGATAGTGAACATTGAGTACACACAATTTTAAGGCTTTCCAATCTTTCACTTGGCGACTCCACGAAAAAATAAGCTGGCATTCGTTAGAAGGAATACCAGACAGAACCCGGATGGTAAGTTGATTACTCCTGTTAATAATCCCGAAAAAATTTTAAAGACTAAATGTCATTCAGAACCTTCCACTTCACGCAGTCCTCTGTTTGATACCCGAGATCCGACGACAAACTGTTTCGAAGTTAGGAGTGAGATTCATCAAACTTTCCCATCCATACACGAGGGAAAAGCTCCTTTAGAAAGTCCGTCGATAGTTGACACACCAGCTTTTCTTCGACTGAATTTCCCAGTCTCGCCTGTTTCCCCACCAGAATCGATGGCAGGTGTTGTAGGAGGTGGTGGAGGCGCTCCTGGTGGAGGTGATCCTGGCAGAGGAGGTGGAGGTCAAGTGAATGTCCCCCCTCCCAGAGTATTCGCAAAGGTAGCAGTGAGATATGCTCCCCTGGTTTTTCCCGTCCCCCTCCATGATTTGCCTGAAAACTACATCAAAAATCTTCCTAAGTTCACTGGGGAGGGAGATCTAACCGCAGTCGAGCATATAAATTTCTTTGACCAATTCGTAGACATCTGTGGTATCGAACATGAAGATGTCTATTCGAGACTCCTTGTCCAGACCTTTGAAGGACCAGTCAAGACTTGGTTTCGGAGCCTACCCGCAGCTTCTATCCTGTCATACGACGCTTTGGAAGACGCTTTCCTAAGACAATGGGGAGAGCGAAAAGATCACTTATATTATCTTACCGAGTTTGGGTCCCTAAAGAAAAAGAACTCAAAAACGGTTATGGAATTTATTCTGAGATTCAACAAACTGTATAATAAGATTCCCGCCACAGTTAAACCCTCTGAACCCTCAGCCAAAGTAATCTTTGCAGGATCTTTCGAGCCGGATTTCGCACTACTTTTGCGAGAAAGAAGAGGAGCCACCCTAAATAGAATGCAAGACGATGCTGTCGAAATTGAATCTAATATGATGGCTTCGGGAAAATTAAAAGCTAAAGTCGAAACAGTCAACCGCGATAATAGGTGATATAGGGAACCAATGGGTCCATTGGGCTCGAATCGATACACTGATGACAGAGTAGATGATATGGCCCAAGTGATTAAGGAACTGTCCAACAAAATTTCTAGGATGGAGTTGGAACAGGTTAAGGCTGATTCTTCAAATAAAAAGGACTTCAGGAGAAACCCAAATCCCCAAAATCAACATAAACAAATAAAGAACGAAGATCAAAAAATACAAGCTCCACTAAAGAACGAAAATTTTAAAGGAGCAAATGACTTCCAAGATTTCGGAGATTCGGAAGATGAAGTTGCGAATTTCGGTGATGACTGTTCGCAGCCATATCTCACTCGTGAAGATTATGAAAAATATTTGAACACCCCACAACCGTCTAATAAAGAGGAAGAAGGTGATCACACTGACCTTTGTGTATCTCAACCAGACACAGAAATGATAGCTGCTGAGTTCCAACCAAAATACAATCTAAGATCTAAAAATAAGCCTACCTCAACGAATCAACCTAAGAAAATCCTTCAAAAAGGTCAAGTTTATGAACCTCCTGCGGAAGAGACCTTGTTACCTAGAAAGAAAACCAAGGTAACAAGCACTCAAGAGTCTGAGGCGAAAAAAGTTGAAACTCAAACACAAGAAACTGAACCAGTAGATAAAGTTACGTCTTCAACTAAGATCACGAGTGATAAAGCGATTCAGACAAGTAAGTCGGAAAGAAAAAATGTGGAAGTCTCAACCAAAGAAACAGATAAGGTAAATACATCTTTCAGTCTTGAAAATGAGTTAAACAAAATTAAAATACCGATCCCTTTGGTAGAATTAGCAAAAAATCCCACTTATCGGAAGCAAATTGCCAAAGCGATGGGTGTCTACGATCAAGAGGGTCAGTCTGATATTATCTGAGAAAGTCAGTCTGATGTTATCAATCTGGAAGATGATAGACCTAACATCACCTTTGGTCCTCATTTTGAGGGATCCAAAGACAACGTCGCTCCTTTCTATATCCTCCTGAATATACATGATCAGTTGCTACATAATTGTATGTTAGACTCCGGGGCTTCTCATAATGTTATGCCCAAAATTATAATGGAGAAGCTGGGTCTCCAGATCACGAGACCTTATGGAAATCTATATTCTTTCGATTCAAGGAAGTTTAAATGCATGGGAATGATAAAGGATCTGGTAGTTACCCTAGCGCAGGTCCCTGTTAAAAATATCCTGATGGATGTGGTTATCGCCGATATCCCCCCTAAGTACGGTATGTTGTTGTCTAGGTCATGGGGGGCCAAGTTGGGAGGTTCCCTTCAGTTAGACATGTCTTACGCCACAATCCCTGTATTCGGGGGTCAATTCACTCGCTTATACAGAGAGACAAGATTAGCGTACATGGTCAGTGATCCTCAAAACCCACATAACTTCCCCATTTACATCACAGACCAAGATCTGGGAAACTGCATTTTGTCTTTTGATGATGAATTGGATGGAGGTCCAGAGGAGCTCGATATGAAGCAAGAAGAGTTAAGCCCCTTGACAGAAGAACTGTGCACTAATGGTGCATGGAAAATGTATTTCGATGGCGCTTCGTCTTCTGAAGGAGCCGGTGATGGGGTACTTTTGGTAGCACCTGAAGGTAAATTCATTGTTCCTTTCTCCTATAGTTTGTAGTGGGACATAGATTACACCAATAACATATGTGAGTATGAAGCATTGATATTAGGATTAGAGGCTGCAAAAAAGTTGAATATAAAAAACTTGGAGGTGTACGGTGACGCAGAATTGATAGTAAGACAAATAAATCGACAATACCTAGCCAAGCACCCAAGACTGAGAACATACAGAAATTGTGCTTGGGATTTGATGGAAAACTTTTTCTCATCTGTAAAGGTCCATTTTATCCCTCGCGCAGAGAATCTACATGCCGACGCATTGGCCAAGGCAGCTTCAACCTTTTCTCCTCCCACGACCTTCAAACTGAAATATCACATTGAAATCAGATATAAACCCTCTATACCAGACAATATTCGACACTGGCAAGTGTTTGAAGATGATGAACAAATCAAGAAATTTCTTACAGCCGTAGGTGAGTTCTTTGAAACTCATCCAGACCAAGAGAATCAAAATGACTCGACGTGGATTATGCAAGAAGGGGAAGACCCTGAAACCTTCCGAGAAAAAATAGTGGATCATCGTATGTTGGTCCTTAAAAACAACCAAATTCCGAAAGGCTTAATTCCTTTAGAAAGACTTTTCGATTAGAACAATGTACCGGTGAAATCCACTCTGCAGCCCCAACCCGAAGAAGTGGAGGACTACGATATTGGAACTGAAAAAGAATCCAGGTTAGTAAAGATATCCAAGTTCCTCCCTCCCAAGGTAAAAGTCCAGTACAAAGACCTACTCAGACAGTATAAAGATGTTTTCGCCTGGTCTTATGATGAGCTTAGAACGTATGACACTTCCATAATTGAGCACAAGATACCTTTGAAGCTCGGGGTCAAGCCGTTTAGGCAAAAGCTTAGACAAATCAACCCCATTCTGTTGCCTGTGGTTGAAAAGGAAGTTAAGAATCTTTTAGATGCGAAAATAATCGTACCTCTCTGGTACTCAGACTGGGTGGAAAATTTGGTCTCGGTCAGGAAAAAGAACGGAGAAATCAAATTATGTGTAGATTTCCGAAACTTGAATAAGTCTTCCCTTAAGGATAATTATCCGCTCCCCAAAATGGACCACGTCCTGGAAAAGGTAGTCGGAGCAAATCGAATGTCTATGATAGATGGGTTCTCTGGATATAACCAAATCGCCATGAACGAGCAAGATAGAGAAAAAACTACTTTCACCACTCCATGGGGTACATTCATGTATGACAAAATGTCGTTTGGTTTGATGAATGTAGGAGCTACATTCCAGCGCGCTATGGACATTGCTTTCGTAGGAGAAAGAGACAAGTTTGTAGTCATCTACCTTGATGATTTGACGGTTTTCTCTAAAACCGATGAAGAACATTTGAGCCATCTAAAACAGACTTTCGAAAAATGTCGCAGGTATGGTCTGTCTTTGAACCCGAAGAAATCACATTTCGCCATGCGGGAAGGTAAGATTCTGGGACATATTGTATCTAAAGATGGGATCAGGATTGATCCTAAGAGGATTGAAGCAATAGAAACTATAAATATTCTCCGAAACGTGAAAGAAATCCAATCTTTCTTAGGTACAATAAATTTTTTGCGAAGGTTTATCCCAAATTTTGCTGAGATTATCAAATTGATCACAGGAATGCTGAAGAAAGATAGCAGGGTAAATTGGACAACCGAGGCTAAGGCATCATTTGTGCATATTAAAAAAGTCATCAGCGAGGCACCTGTGTTAGTAAGCCCAGATTACTTGAAAGATTTTGTCATCTTCTCGTTCGCTTCTGAACATACTATCGCTGTGGTGTTACTTCAAAAAGATGGCGAAGGCTTCGAACGACCGATCGCGTTTTTCAGCAAGAGCCTTAGAGACGCCGAACTAAAGTATGACATAATGGAAAAACAGGCGTACGCAATGGTGAAAGCGCTAAAAGCATTCAGAACCTATGTGCTACATTCAAAAACTATCGCATACGTGCCAACCAGTGCTGTGAAAGATATATTGGTACAGCCAGATAGTGACGGAAAACGAGGGTGCTGGCTCGCTAAAATACAAGAATTCGATCTGGAGGTCAAGCCGACTAAATTGATAAAGGGGCAGGGTTTGGCCAAACTCTTAGCTGAGTCGAATCTTAGATCTCTTGATATTAATTGCTTCCAAGGAGAGGAAGGAGACGCACACCTGCTAGAGCCGGATGACCAGACAGATCCAAGCAAGGTCGAAGCAAAGTTCATATAGTCAGGCTGGTATAAAGACATAGTGTTCTACTTGATAAACCTGAAATGTCCAGATGGACTATCACCAACCAAATGCAGAACTTTAAAACTCCATACTGTGAAATATTGTATCGCTGATAATCAGTTGTACTAGAAGGATCCACTCAGGTTCTTACTGGTCTGTTTGGTTGAGTTGGAAACTCCACAGGTTATAGAGGAATTTCACGAAGGTATCTGTGGAGGACACCATGCATGGAGAGCCACAGCCTACAAGATCTTGAGGGTCGGGTACTATTGGCTGAAACTATTTTCGGACGTCAATGCCAAAGTGCGTGCCTGCGACCCGTGTCAACTATTCGTTGGTAAACAGAAACTCCCTGCACTACCACTCGTTCCAGTCAAAACTGAAGCCCCATTTCAACAATGGGGGCTATATTTCATAGGGGAAATTAATCCCCATTCCAGTGCTCAGCATAAGTGGATCTTAACAACCACAGATTATTTTACAAAGTGGGTGGAAGCCATTCCAACCAAAAGGGAAACAGACTCGGTGGTGATCGAATTTTTGGAAGATAATATCTTGTCAAGATTCAGTTGTCCCCGAAAGATTGTTACCAACAACGCCCAAGCCTTCAAGTCCATGGCTATGATCAGCTTCTGCCAGAAGTACAATATCATTCTCGGCCATTCCACTGCTTATTACCCCCAGGGAAACGGGTTGGCCGAATCATCAAACAAGATCCTGGTAAACATAATCAAGAAAGTACTAGATGAAAATAAAAGGTCCTGGCATGTACACTTGAAGTACGCTTTGTGGGCAAACCGCATCAGCACTAAAAGGTCTATCGACATTTCGCCGTTCCAAATGGTCTATGGGACAGATGCGGTTCTACCCATTAACTTAGCGTTGCCAATAATGAAATTATGGCAGGATCAGAATGAAGAACCCAATCATGTAACCAGGAGAATCAACCAGTTGATCGAGGTTCAATAGCATAGAGTGGAGGTTGACGAGAAAATGCAGAAATACCAGGATGATATGAAAGCATTGTTCGACCTCAGGGCAAAAGACAGAGAATTCCTCCCAGGTGACTTAGTGTTAAGATGGGATACGAGAAGGGAAGAAGCCGCGAAACATGGCAAATTTGATCACCTTTGGTATGGACTATTCAGGGTATCGGCTCCAGAAGTAAAAAATTCCTTTCTTCAAGAAAAAATTGATGGAGAAGTCCTCAACGCCCCTGTCAACGGGCGGTATCTAAAGCACTACATGACGTAACAGTCGCAAAAAAAAGAAAAAAAAAAAAAAAAAATTCATTATGAGTGTTTTGTACATACTTATATTCTCATTCAAACATTTACTTTTAATTTTTGGTTTTTGTTCCTAAACTCTCAACACCTTTCCAATAAGATTTATATTTGTTTTTACAGGATTCCAGCTGCAGATGAAACTAGCAGAAAAAATAATGTGCAGGTCGGTGTTGGAAATAGAACGACATAAAACAGGGGATACATAAGATAATTCATAGTTCACAAAGAAAGTGAAAAGAAAAGATAGAGGTGAGATTTCTTAATACACAGGTCATGAAAGGTTGTTTAAGCAAACTAAGGTAAAATTTTTCAAATTGCAGTATAAAAGGTTAGATAACAGGATTATTTTTGGCTTCATAATCCTCGAATAAAATAATTTGAATAAATACATTAAACCTAAAAACAGTCAGTCATAATACTTGTTCCTAAATATGTCCGAAAACCAGTCCCAATTGTTGTGGCCTTTTGTATATTAAGCCATCGAATTGTTGCCTTGATTTCGGTCTATCTTCGGGTCTAACTTTTAGCAAGTCACTATCTTCCCGAGTCCTTACGAAGGGGTAAAAGTTTTTCGTTTTAAACCTCAGGGTTTTCGAAACAGATCTTAATAAAAAAGCTGGTCTTCACAACTACTTGATCTTCTGCTAAGTGAAGGAACGTTTAGAGCGATATTAACTTTCCTAGGTTTTTCAACAACGTCGAAAAAATCAAAGCTTGCTTGAACAGGATGTCCCTTAAAATTTTATTATTTTCCCCTGTCTCCTTAAGAACAAAGGTGTTGTGAAGGTCAAAGGAAGATTGATACCGAGTAATCAAAATAAGTTGACAGGCCTCTAATACAAAATATTACACAGATATCAGCCCTGATACAAACTGATTGCCCCCATCTTCGTGCTTTAAAAGTAAATTATAAGATAGGTGGTGAAAGGAAATTCAGAAATGATTGCCCCCACCTAGTCCATGAAGACGATGAAAGGAAATTCAAAAATGATAGCCCTCGTCTCAGTGTTTAAACGCATAAATTTTTCCGAAGTGGTGAAAGGAAATTCAGTGAAAGGGGCCAGACAACTTCATCGGGGTACTGAATAGGCTCGCTGGCAGTGAAGCAATGTCTGAGATATCTGTAAGGCTGTCATACATGAATATCACTCTACTCTGGTAACCAATGCTTCTAAAAACCTGATCAATACTTCAAATTCAGACCAGAATTCCCTATTTAAAATTATATAATCATTCTTTTGATGCAAGCTGAGAATCACAAGATCTCTTGAATATCCTAGGGTCGTTTCGAATGTCTTAAAGCGTCCCCAAAGTTAGTAGTGGGAAAGGGAAAGTTGTGAAAGTGACATCATCCATGTTTGGAAAGAGTATCTGAGTTCGAAAAAACTTCTTGAAGTATAAAATGAAGTTTTCCCTCCCTTCTATCTTTTTCCTTGATTTTTTCTATTGATTTTAGCTTGTGACTCCATTTACCCAATATTGGCACCTGGTCTACTGTTCTTCCCGCCTCACAGGGAGACGTGATCCCTAGTTGGAGCCTATGTTGGAGTCGCCCTTATTTTAACTTTACTTTTGATACTTGAAATCTAAGGAGGTCCTTTCGATTTCGTTC
>ML847926.1:5679-39504 GCA_009831015.1 Picea engelmannii | reverse complement strand
TTGTCATAAAAGGTTTAAAGTCTACCAAATGGATGTCAAGTCAGCCTTTCTAAATGGAGATTTAAGTGAAGAAGTCTATATGGAACAACCAGAGGGTTTCAAACTGTCTAATAACCCTGAATTAGTATGCAAGCTGAAGAAAGATTTATATGGTTTAAAATAGGCCCCTCGAGCCTGGTATCACAGACTGGATATGTATCTCAAAGACAAAGGGTTCAAGAGAGGAAAAACTGACAACAATCTGTATATTAAAATAGAGGATAATAATTTTCTCATCGTACTAGTCTATGTAGATGACATCATCTTTGGATGTAATAAGGATTCATTGGTACAATGGTTTGATTCTTCCATGGAGTATGAATTTGAAATGTCTATGATAAGAGAACTTTCATTTTTTCTTGGTCTGCAAATTACTCAGAGGCACGAAGGGATGTTCATTTCTCAAGAAAAATATCTAAGAGAAATGCAGAAAAAGGTTTCAAACGGAAGATTCTAAACCTGTGGGTACACCTATGGTAACTGGATGTAAATTAAGCAAGGATGATGATTCACCTGATGGTTATCAAAGCTCATATCGATCAATGATAGGAAGACTATTGTACATCACAGCATCTCGCCTAGACATAATGCATGTTGTAGGAATGGTAGGAAGATATTAGGCTGAACCTAAACAGAGTCATTTGCAAGCTGTCAAAAGGATATTTAGGTATTTGAAAGAAAAAATGACTTATGGTCTGTGGTATCCCAGAAATCAAAATCTTCAGTTGACTGCTTATTCAGATGCAGATTGGGCAAACTGTGTTGATGAGAGAAAAAGCACCAGTGGAGGAGCATTCTTCCTGGGTGACTCCTTAGTAGTCTGGCTTAGTAAAAAGAAAGGTTCCATTTCTTTATCAACCACAGAGGTAGAGTACATTGTTGCTGCTACCTGTTGCACTTAGGTATTATGGATGATTCAGACACTTGCAGACTTGGAGGTAAAATACACTGCACCGATCCCAATTCATTGTGATAACACTAGTGCCATTAGTGTGTCTAAAAATCCTGTCTTCCACTCCAAGACCAAGCATATTCCCATAAAATATCATTTTCTAAGAGAGCAGGTCTCCAATCAGATTGTTCAGGTCCATTACATTCCAACCACATAACAAATTGCAGACATATTTACTAAACCTCTACCCAAGACACCATTTGAATATCTCAAACAAAAGTTGGGTGTTATCCCGTCTCACATGTAAGAAAGTCCATCCTCCCAGGGGGAGTCTTGTATTGAGTGCATATCTGATACCTCATAAAATTACTGCAACAGATCAGGGGGAGCGTGTTTTCTTTGACATTGATGTCAAAGGGGGAGAAAAGGAGTGGTCCAGATCGGATGCTACAGTTGAAGGTCCAAACAGATTAGCGCAACCATTCAGGGTTTCCATCAATGCCAAAGGGGGATATTGTTGGAAGGTTTACAGTTGAGAGTAAGCTTGTCATTGATGGCAAGAACAACGATGGAAAGAATAGTGATAATGGAAGAGGAGGAGCAGCAGTGAATGTTGGATCTTATTCAGAATCCCCGATGACTGTCAGATATGAATTCAGAGAGGAGTAACACGCAGTAGATGAGAATAGATCTCAGGCGTTCGATCTAAGCGCGGGATACATCCATCATTGGATTAGGGAGGACCTGTGTATTCATTACATGACAAAGTGGCGAAATTGTGAAGCGGTGAAATCGCGAAGGTGGACAAAATCATGAAGTGGCGAAATCACGAAGTGGTGAAATCGCAATAAGATCTGGGCAGTAGGATCTAGGGTATCTACGAAGGCTTAATAGCTGCTAGATATGGTGAAGCTGCAAGGCGGATAAGTCCAAGAGTCATCCAACTCTCCAAAGCTGTGAAGGAATCCTGACCGTCCATCGGGGACAGTCATGGACCATTGATCAAGAGGACGCGTGGCGAAAGATCAGAGCACCACAAAGACTCCATTTCAGAGTCTCGCCTATCGTGACTTGGAGTGACGAGAATATCCATCTTAGGATCAGTGAGATGCAAGATCACAAAAATACCAGGACCATCAGATCACCAAGAATAAGGACCGTTGATCTGAGCTCCATCTCAGAGCTTCTCCTATCACGACTTGGAGTGACGAGAACCTCCATCTTAGGAACAACGATATGCGAAATCGTGAGTTAACCACAACTGTCAGATCAAGGTGTGATCTGGACCATTGATCCGACTCCATTTCGGAGCTTCGCCTCTCATGACTTGGAGTGACAAGAACCCACATCTAAGGAACTGCAAGATGCGAGATCATGAAAAGATTAAGACCGTTAGATCACCTAGAACGTGGACCGTCGATCTGAGCTCCATCTCGGAGTTTCTCCTATCGCGACTTGGAGTGACACGAACCCACATCTAAGGAACCACGAGATGCGATATCACAAAAAGATCAGGACCGTCAAATCACCTAGAACGTGGACCGTCGATCTGAGCTCCATCTCTGATTTTTGCCTATCGCGACTTGGAGTGACGAGAGCCTCCATCTAAGGAACAGCGAGATGCAATATCACAAAAATATCTGGACCGTTGATTCATCGAGATCATGGACCATCGATCAGGGTCAATGAATATCATGAGTTCACAGTGCCTTTTAGCATAGATAGTGGTCACCGCCTGTGGTCACGTGGAGGAAGGACCTAGTGCAGATAAGCTCCACCTCAGAATTTTGGGGATCGCGTCTGGTACGAATGCCGAAATACCAAAAAGGTGAAATGTCACTGTAACCAGTGGTCACCGCCTGTGGTCACGTAGAGGAGGGAGCTAGAGCAGCCAAGATCCTTTTTGAAGTTCGCAACAGGAAGAGTCAAGATGCCTCATCGCAGAATCTACGAATTGTGAAAGTGTGAAACACATAAATCACGACAATATCCTTCAGAGCTAATCCAATGGTGCAAATGAAACCGAAGGAGATCGGAGGGCTACTGTTGCATGTCACAGTGTAACTGCCAGAAACCACTGATGGTTTATGCCAGAGGACTCGAAGACACTTTGGGGTGATTGACAGAGGAGATGAAGAGTCTTTGGGAATCTTCAAGAGGGATGAAGATGCTCATGGAGGAGATTGACAGCTAGATGAGCATTGAAGCCTGTAACTGGAACAGAGAAGGTGAGCTCGTCTATCATAGAGAAGACAAAGAGTCTCAACTACTAGACAAGCTAAAGAGTCACTATGATGATGAGACAGAGCACTCGAGTTGTGGAGGATATCAACGCGATACGAGTATGCAGAGGTATTGCACGCATTGCATGCACAAGGTGCACAAAAGCTATAAATACATAGTGCAGAGAAGAGATGGGGTTGTTGTTGTTGCTGGAGTTGCTGCAGATGTTGTTGTTGAAAGTGATTCATGCATGAAGAAGGATCAGAGTGCAGCAGCTGAAAAGAATAGAAGAAGAATTGTGCAATGAATGGACATGGTGCACAAAGCATAAAAAGAAGAAGAACATAATGGGTAGCGGATGCATGCTGGAAGACAGTGAGGAAGTTTGAGTAGCAAAATCTTGCATAACAGTGATGAGATTGGTAAGCTATTATTGAACACTATATCACTGTAATAGGTTTCAATATTTCATATTCATAATTCAGGGTGGTTGGGAGGTGTTAGGGAGGACTGGTGTCCTCAGAGGTTCAAGTGGGGGCTTGAACACAGGGAGTTGGTGCTTCCTTCTAGTGGGTGCTAGAGAAAAAAAGAGAGTTGGTGCTCTTAGCAAGTTGCATCTTGCAAAACAGAGGTTATAGCCTCACAATGAGTAGGTTCTCAAATGTATGATAATGTAAAGAATGTAAATAATACTTATCATATAAAGAAGAAGAGGTTTTTACCCTGTATGGGTTTCCTTAGGAAATATATGTCTGTTTCTCATATATGTGACTGATGTTGAATGTGCCATTCTTCATTTCCCTGCATTATTGTGATCATCATTGAGTGCCTTGTAAATATTTTAAAAGAAGCATAATTGTTTAAGCACAGTGACAACTGATTCACCCCCCCTTCTCAGTTGTCCAACAGTCTTGGACCGTGGCATAGCCTTTCTTAGCCATGTAATATGGCTAGGTGTGAATGAGGCTATAGAGGCAGTCTTTCCCATACCATGCAAGGTGGATGGGTGTGAATAATACTGTAGGAAAAGAGGAAGAAACATCACAACATAGTCGGGAGGACTATGTCATCAATTGTGTACTATTGAACAACATGGTAGTAGTTGTGTGCTACTAGTTGATTGCTATGTAGTTGTGGAGACTATTGGAATGCTTGGAAGTAGCTATGTGCTACTGGTTGATTATTTGTGGATACTATGGCGGATTATTTGAGCTACCGATGGCATGGTAGTAGCTGTGTGTTTCTAGTTGATTGCAGAATAGTCAGTGGACTAATAAAATAAGACATCGTGGAAAGATACCTCCCTAGATAAGAGGGAGTGCTGATGTTTTGGTAGCTGTGGGAGGTTCTTTTTCTCCTAGACAACCTTTCCTATATGAAGAGAAGATTCTGGAAGATAAACAAAGATTATTGAATAATGGAAGAACACCCCAGAAGATAATTCAGCCGATCGAAGAGGAATAAAGTAAAGTTGGAACCTCCAAGAAGAGAAGTTGGATCATAGAGAAAATATAAAGGGGAAATAGAATTTCCCAAAGAAGAAGTCAACCCAACTAAAGTGGAAGGAACACTAAATAAGGAGATTTCTTTCTCATTTGTACTCACTCACTCATTCATCACTCACTCAAGGAGAAGGCACTAGTATGAGGCAAGGAAGGAAGACGTTGCACTGCACTTTAAAGATTCTTGGTTGGTTATTCTTGGTGGTGGTTTTCTCTTGTGCACTCCCCTTTGGAAAAGGTGCACTAATTCTTTATAGTGTTGTTACTGCAACATTTTTGGTGTTGTTGTTGCAAAAATTCGGTTTACCTTGTGTGTTATCATTGTGTCGGGGTTCTTCATTATCTGTTTTCTCTTAAGAGTTAGTTCATGGTTGGATTATTTTGGACAAAATCTATCTAAGAAAGGTTGGCTGGGTTTTTCCCCCATTTGGGGTTTTCCCAAGATAAACTCTTGTGTCTCTTGTACTTGCTTATACTGATTATATTTTTAGTACTTGATATAACTGTTAATGCAAAAGAAGATCAAAGAACATTGGTAACTCTACTGCTATGAAAATTAAGAAAATATAACAAACACCTGATTGGTCCATGATATCTATTTAAAGAGAATGGAGGGTCATTTGACGATGATTGATTGTGATAAACTCTCTTGTAAATATCTCTATAATATTTTTCTTTTGCATTAATAAATTTCTCCAAGTAGGTGTGTTGGTTGGGGCCTTGGATGTTTCCCCACAAGGTTTTTACCATTTAAAAGAATCGGTGTGTTGATCTTTTATCTGGTTGTGTGAGTGGTTACTAAATGTCTTTGTCCTCTATCAGAATACATGTGTTGCCTAAAAAATAAGGATCGATCTTAGGTAAAGCCAACTTACCTTGTCATAGGCCTTGGATTGATCCAGCTTGATCATCATCGATATTTGATTTCTAGTCTTGATTGAGTTTAGGATTTCCTGTGCTATCCCTACTATCTCATGGATTATTTTTTCCTTTAAGAAACCCAATTCTCTCACCCACAATTTGTTTTGAAAGAACCTTTTTGAGTCTTCTTGCTATGAACTTTGAAATGATTTCGTAGATACAATTGCATAGGGATATTAGCCAAAACAATTTAGAAGAAGTTGGGATATCCTCTTTTGGGATCAAATAAATGAAGGTAGTACTATAATCCCCAAGCATTTTTCGTATGTTTCTAGTGGTCTCTACTATTGATTATTTGGGTTGGTTTTCATTGATTTCAACCCTTGAAGAAAGTCTGGTAGTGAATTCTAGTAGCACAAAGGTTTGGGTAATGGACCCAAGTTTGTTTGATGTATAATAGTATGAGTTTTAATATATTTGAAGGTAAGACTATTCTATATGGATAGTACATGTCATTCCATTTCCGGTGGTATGTGGAACATCACATAACTCCTCACGGTTAGAGAGTTATGGCCATGTGAAGTTGGAGAACCCTCATGAGTCATCTAGAAGCTCCAAAAGGTCAAAGTAGTCAAAGTAGTTCCAAAGAAGAAATTATTTAAATAATAAAGTGAAGTGATGAGTGTAATATAATTCAAGGTGGATACAAAATAAATTGTTTAAATAATAAAGTTAATGGATAAATTACTAAGTGGACAAGTGATTAGAAATGGGTTAGCCTTAAAATAAGGAAAGTGTTAGATATTATTTTTGGGATTAACTGCGTAGTGTAAGTCATTAATATAGTGGTTTAAGATGGATATAAGGTAACCCCTTGAGGAAGCTACATAAAAGTATAAATAAGAGGCAAGGGTATCACATTTAATCACACTTGAGCATATTGAATATCTACAAGTGAATGAGGTAACCAAAGGATATCTAAGGAGAATTTCAGAGGGAAGGTGAAGTAAAGAAGGCCGAAATTCAAGGGAGGATAAATTCTTTTGATGATGCTTTCTAAGGTATGTTATTTATAGGTCATCTCACCATTTTCGAAATAACATTTTTTCTAGAATGATTCATACTGCGAAATCTAGAGGTCGTTGAGGAAACATATTCAAGTAGATGTGATAAAAATTTCATCTTGTGGGTCGTTGTACTTTTGGAGTTACACTTCGTGGAAAATAGGGTTTGTGGCTAGTTCTGAAACTAGTCTAAAACAAGTGTTTCAGGTAAAAATGTCATAACTTCTTCATAATAGATCACAATTTAGTAAGACCAAATTTGTTGGTTAGAGTACAGTTTGTATTATTATGTGTACCATTTTCAGATCCATACAACAAATATTCTGTGTGGGGCACAATCTACAAGTTCTCTCTCTAGAATAAGACATAATTCAACAAGGTATGACATTTTAGCTATAAATCCTTTAATGAGAGGTTCCAAGTAGTGAAACCCGAAGGAATTGCATAAACAACATTGAAGAAAATTGTGTACTATTTTCATATCTTTATTCATTACAAGTACATAGTTATGATTATTTCAAGTTAGGGTTGTTGACTAATCCAAAATTAGTCATGTGAGACTAAAGTAAAGTTTGATGAAAATGCTAGTCTCTTGTTGTTAAAGTTGAGGAAGGTTTGGAGGCATGTGATCATATACACTAGGTCTATTGTAGAGTTAAAAATGAGATTTGGATGATGAAATTGATGAGGGATTTTGGTTGAGGTACATGTTGGGTACATGGTTGAGACATGTAGTTGATGAGTTGGAACATACACGAGGTGTATAGTTGATGATGTTGGTACATATTGATGAGTCATATTTTATGTGTATTTGATGCATTATTGGTACATATTTGGTGCATGTCTGATACACTCATTGATGGTACAAGTTGAGCTACAGGTTGGTGCATGGTTGATGCACTTGTTTATGGTACATGTTGATTACAGGTTGTTTGGGATAGGTTGTTACAAGTTGTTTGGTGCATGTTGATTAGTACAGGTTTACAATAGTATATTTGATAGTGATAGTGTGACAATGGTTCCATCATTCTACTTATATTTCAGGGAGATTGGATGGGGCAAGGACAAGTGGTTGTATCCACCTTCCGGTTGTAGCCGGAGAACACAGGGGGTTGTATCCTCCTTCTAGTTGTAGACAGAGAATTGGGGAGTTGAAGCTTCCTTTAGGTTGTAGCCTGATAAAATAGGGGGGTGGAGCCTCCTTCTAGTTGTAGCTGAAAAACAAAGGAATTTGGTGCTTCCAATGAATGTAATTCTTAAAGACATATAAGAAAAAACATTTCGTGTTTTTCTCTCACTTTGGGTTTCCACGTAAAAACACTAGTGTATTGTGTATGTGTATGATTGCTCATTTTTTCATTGTTTATTTACTCTGCAACTATTGGATGCTAATACTACATTGATATAACAATTTCATTTTATGGTTAAAAAATATTAAATTGCTCTATTACTAATTCACCCCCCCTCTCAGTAATCCAACAATTGGTATCAGAGTGACTTCCTTCAGAAATTAGTTTAACTACTGAGAGGTAGATCATGGAGAGAAACGACATGTATAAAATGGAATACCACAGTTTGATGGAAAAAAGTATGCATTTTGGAGCAAAATGATGAAAACATATATACAATCACAGGGATTTGAAATTTGGCAATTAGTAGTAGATGGATACAAAGAACAAACAGTTCCGCCAACAAGTGAAAAAGAAATCCAACTCAGTCAAAATAATTCCAAAGCCACAAATGCACTTCTGAATGGTCTTGGTGAATCGGTATATACCAAAGTGGTACATTGTAAATCCGCTAAAGAGATTTGGGACAAGCTTCAAAATATTTATGAAGGAGATTCAAAAGTCAAAGCAGCAAAGATTCAAACTTATAGAGGTTAATTCGAACAACTAAAGATGAAGGAAGATGATAATATTGCAACTTACCTCTTATGAGTCGATGAAATAGTGAATGCAATCATAGGATTGGTAGAAGAAATTGAGGAATCTGTAATTGTTCAAAAGGTAGTAAGATCTCTTCGTATGAGATTTGATCCTAAGATATTAACACTAGAAGAAAGAGAATATCTAGACTCAATAAGCATGGAGGAACTACATGGAATCTTCACAACATATGAAATGAGAACTGAATAGGAAAATATAGATATAAAAGAAGAAACTGTCAAAGCAATCATTAGGTCAAAGAAAAAGGGAAAGCAAAAGGAACATAGCAGCAACAATGGCTTCTCAAAAGATGATGAAGAAGAAGTGGCCAAATTTGTCAGAAGATTGAACAAGGGAACCAACAACAGATATAAAGGTAAGATTCCTTTGATTTGTTTTAATTGTGATGGTATTGATCATTTTTCTAACAAATTTCCTCATAAGAAAAATAAGAGGAATGATGAAGAGTACTCAAATAGAAAACAAACATACAAAGGAAAAAAATCCAAAAAGAAAGATTTCAAGAAAATCTTATGCACCAAAGAAGACATCTCCTCATCAGATGAAGATGAAGTTAGTGACAGTGAGAGACAAAGAGTTCTATTCATGGAAATAGAAGACTATGATAAAGAAGACACCAAAGAAGAATATGAAGAGGAAAAATTTGACTACCAAGAAGAATTGTTGAGTGCCATAGAAGTTATAAGAAGAGAAAAGATGAAAAACAAGAAGCTACAAACAAAACTAGACAAGAAAGAAGATACTCAGGAACTAGAACAAATGATCACAAAATAGAAGGTTAAAATAGAAGAAGACAAAAGAATTGAAGAAGAACTCAAAGAATAGTTAGAATAAAGAGACATGATCATTGGAAATTTGGAAGCAAAGATTGTCACATTGAGAAAGGATCTTCAAAAAAAAAATATGCAGAACAACTCAAAAGTTCTGGATGACATTATCAACAGTCAAAAGCCTTATCATGACAAGTCCAGACTTGGATATAATCAAACAGAAAAGGGATCAAGATCCAAAGAAACATAACAAGAAACATACCCAAAAATTTATGCATAAACAATCAAATAGAATAGGAAGACCTACAAGGAAGATTACATGGCACTCCTCCACTGAGAAGATTCATATTTCAGAATCAATGACCGACAGAAACAGACAGGCCTCAGGAAGAAGAAGGATTCATAAGATTAACTCATTTTTGTAACACCCTAGGTTTTGAACCCCCATTTTAAATGATGTATTGTTACAATGCTGAGAGGCCAGGGTGCCCAAACAATTATTAAAAGGCCAGTGTTCCCAAGACATGTAATGTTTTTTATCATTATTAATAATAAATACATCGTTGGTTGCTAGATGAATAAGGACTAGAGTTATAAGGGACTATGATTCCACAAGAGAGGGGGCTTGAGGGGATAAATATCTATTTCCTATTTTTCATTACCCTTTTTTCCTAAGGGATGGGATCGGTTACGTGAGCTTCTTGGGGAAGGCCGGGAGGTTCTTTATTCCCCACGAAGTTACTTAAACCCGCCTCTAGTCTAATGGGGGGTTCAAATGATGGATTGTTCATTGATTTTCTTGTACGTACCATTCTTTCCCTCAAGCACTTTCATGCACTCACTAACCCATTCATTGATCCATCCTCACCCGTGTCTTAGCTTAGAAAAGGGAAAGGAACTACTGAGAATTAGCCACGGGATAGTTGGTTGTAATGGTCGTTGGTGCAATCTGGCCATGACCTGGGGCCTTCATGTATGAGATGTATTGGTCTCTGTCCTATTTTTCTCACAACTGAGAGTCCTGAGAGTTCCAGCATTGATATTCTAGACCAGCTATGCTGGAGGCCCTGGAAAAACGAGGACTGCCTAAGGGACTGCGTGGTAGAGAAGGGTGGAGGTACAGTCTCTTGGGCGGTATAGGCTGGGTAGAAGAGATATGGGTACTTGGATTGTTGTGGGTGTTGGGAAACCTGTGAGAGATTGAGAGATGACTGGTTTGGAAACTCAAGTACACTCTGGAACCATCCTTGTGGATTCATAACCCTGGCTCGGGGGTGACACTGTTGTTGAGATTTGGAGCAGTGGTGTCTACGGTTGGGTGGAACATCCTTGGTATGCAACCAATTGGTGTCGAATTTTTATAAAGATAATTTCTCTTTGTTGTGATATTATTATCTATGTATGAATGTATTCCACTATGTATTTTAGTTATTTTTTAACTAAATCTTAGATTATGCATGCTTGTTGGATATTGTTGTGCATGTCATTAAAGTCTTTTCTTTTATGCATCTTGAAATTTTAAAAAGGTATCAGTAAGAGAAATAATTCCAAGGGTGGTCTTGTAGGTAGCATACCCCGGCTTGTGGGTGGCTAGGGATGTTACATATTGGTGTTACACATCAAAATTACCCACTTCAATAGTGTCGCAAGTGTTGTCATTACAAGTGTTGTAAGTGTCGCATCTTGTCTGCAAGTTTTGCATTTTGAACACAAGTGTCACAAACATAATATTGCCATCTCGCCTATGTCGTGCCTCTAATGACATCATAAGGACACTTAAGACACCTCAAATACTGGTTTTGAAGAGGAGAAATCACTTGACAAGGAGTACAAGCCTTTTGCCACTGAAAAAACTACTTAAAAATGATTTTTGGAAGGAAGCGCTCCCCTACCCACTTTTAGGGAGCGTCGATGCTCTCTAGCCTCCTTTGGGGGAGCGTTGAAATGCTCTGTGCACCCTTTTGGGGAAGATCTACCCTTCTTGGGTGAAATTTAGTTCATTGGAGGAAATCAGGGAAGAATCCCCTCAATCTATGAAGTTGGTTGGATTCGAATATGAGTTCAAGGCATGATCTTAGGGAAGATCCACAACTGAAGGAGAGGAATACTCAACTTATCCCAAAGATATCTCAAGTGGTTGGGCCTCTCCAAGATTTTATAAGGAGGCCTTCTCATGGTGAAAGAGAGAGGAAAATATTGGAGGTATAAAACCTATGATCTCATAGGCAACATATAGTAAGAATATGGAGATTGAGAATTACACCAAACTTATGATCCCATAAGTGAGATTCCATTGAAGAATAATTAGTGTAGATTACTTGTGAAAAGGGGTTGGACAAGGAGAGATGGAGGAAGTTGTTGCACCTTCATCAGAGGATTGTAAGTACTCTTCATTTGTTCTCATTAATATACATACATGCTTGGCCCGTTTATTTCAAGTTTGTGTTTGTTCCAGATAAACTTGTCTCTAGTAGATAGATTTGTATTTGGGCTAATCTCAGTAGAATAGGAATCTTGTTTTATCCTTGTTTGTTCTACAGGACCTATCGAGGAGCTTAGGATCGAAGCTCAACTTGGACTTTGCGAGGACAAACATCGTTAACAAGGTACACATTTTTCTTCTTCCTCTTCATTCATTAGCTTAATTAGATCTAAAAGGATGTCAGTGACCAATGATAGAACCCTTTTTGTCTTGGTTTTAGGGGTCTAGATACCAAGAGGGAATCCCCTTGTCTGTAGGAGGATTCACCTATAATAGAAATTGGTGACTCCACTGTGGAGGAGCTATGATTTTTGTTTCCTTTCCTAGATATTGTTTTGTCCCTTTTCCCACTTCTTGACCTTCTCCATACTGTATTTGATTCTTAGATTTGATTGATTGGATCTTGATTTCATCACCTTCAAGTTGATTGAATGAGTTTGCTTTATTTTTTGACTTTCTGGGCATTTTTTTTTCTGAATTTTTAGAGGCAAACGCCCCACTACCCTTGTTACTAGAGCGCTAGTGCTTCCTACTGGTCTTACACAGAGCGTTGGAACGCTCTAGTGCCACTTACACCAAAGCACTGCCCCTTTTCTGTGCAAAATCCTCTAGGTTTTCATTCTCTGAAGTTCAATTTTTGTTTTTGGCACTTGCTCAGAGTCTTTTCATCTCAGTTTATCTTTATCTTGGCCTTCAACACTCTGCTTTCTAAGAATTGATCATTTTTTGTTTGGAATTTTGACATTGTCTTTCCTTGCCTTGAATTCACTCTTTGTCTTTGTTGATTTGTTGTCAACTTACTGTTTTCTTCTCATTTATCTGACTGAGTGGAAGCTTTTGTGAGGAAATTCAAAGGTCTATACACCATTCCATTTAATATTTGAGGTCATCTTCCCAAGCAATTAAGTTTTGAGTGGTTTCTCTTTTCCCTATATTTTCTTGGATTATTCTTCGCGTTTTATTGTCTTCCTTGAATGCTTGCATTTAAAGTAGAGGAATTGCATGTTTTTTGACATTTTGGGACATTGTGCATCTGAAATGATGAATGTTTTCTCCTTCTTGTAGCGTAGTTTTCATCGAAATGAAAAGATTTCATCTTCATCTCTTTGTATAACTTTCGAGTCGGTCAAAACACCCTATTGTCCATGCCATTTTCCTTTGCATAACAATAGCCTTAAAAAATCAAGTGCTAAACTAAATATTAATTAGACATTTTTACATTTTCTGGTAGCAAACCTACATTAGATTAGTTGTAGGGCTTTGGAATAGGTGTGAAAGATAACTTTCCAAATCCACAAACAAACATAGGATCTTGTGTTAGGGAGTGGTGGAATCCAATTGCTACATTTTGTCCTGGGAAGCCCTTCTCACACAAGGGTCAATCACAAGGTCGTATTAAGACTGGTAGATTCACTCACCTTGCTTTTTTGGTCTTGGTGTAGATATTTCATGTATTATGGAGGTCACTTGAAGGTATACCCACAATGATGAGTGGAAGCCTTTCAAGTTGATTTTGGGCTAGATACCCTGCCCTTGCGCTTGGATCAGACTGTCGATTGTTTCCCTAGGAATTACTGTTGTAGTTGGTAACCTTAGTGTCCTATATCTTTAGGGTATTTACACAAGGTAACTGTGGACGGGCAAGTATTCACAGTACTTGGAATCGACGTTGGCCAAACTCACTCAGGCTCCTTGGAGGGTATACCCATGATTATGTGTGGGAGCTTGCACCAGGGTGTAATTCCGTTAAGCAGGTCATCAACGTAACTTTTCCACCCGCTCTATCTCAGCCCGTTCTTACTTTGTTCCCACGATGTTGGATTTCATCACCAACTAATGTGCTCATTGTGAGAAGGTTTTGTTTGCTTGCTTGCTTACTAGATTTTTTTAGCATGTGCTATTTGTTCTCCCTAGAAAAATCTAGGTTGGATTTTTATTTTTATGGCATCAGTTCCCAGAATGACCAATGAAGGAACCCCTTTTCCAAGGGAACCCTTTTTTTTTCCTTCTTACGGAAACATTGGTCCTCCTTACATCGCTACTTTGAGCCTTCTAGGTCTTACAATTGGGTTAACAGTATGGTTGTTTTCCACTCCAGTGATCTCGAATGTAGGTGCTTCAGATGTAATAACACCATCACCACATCAACCTCATGTCGACCTTTCTCCTTCTTCGCTCGTCAGGTCTCCTCCCATTTCTCCTTCTTCACCTAGTGAAAGCTCTCAAGCGAGTAGCCAGATTGATAAGAAGAAGAAGAAATAGAAAGAGAAGTAGAAGAACCAGAAAGGGACCAAGCCTTCAACTACGTCACATGTTGGATCTAAGCAACCAACTACTATTAATATTACTGGGAGTGTTGATGATCCGAAAATTGAAGCTTAGCAATTACACACTATGACCTCAATTTATCAAGACCTTTTTTTGACGTGCATGTGAATATAAAGAAAAAAAAAGAGCTTATATTATGAAGAGAATATCAGATCACATAAATAAGCAAACCATCAACAAATTGGACACAAGAATTTGATAACGGAGTTCGACAAAATCCGCCTACGTCTCCGGGCCTTTGTCTACAGTGAGGGAGGCTTTCTCTATTCAATATTCAATGCTTTACAATATGCATTACAATTAAATAATTTAGGGCTATGACTGACTAGCTATATTTTGACCTGTCTAAAAAACCTGATGCAACAGATGGCACTGAAAATGGAGTAGTAGAACTCCCAAAAACTATCTCCAAAGCTCAGCTACTCTGCACTGCTCAAGACTACTTGACCTTGGCAAGTTATTCCTCGACTTGCTTCAATATTATTTGTTGCTTCTTGCTTGCTTAAAACCTCACAATGGCTTAGTTTATATATCCATGTGGTAGAGGTATCAAATCCCAACATCCCACTTTTCATGGCACTCAATTTGGCCCAATATCCACCAAGATATGGCCAAATAACCAAAACTGGTTAATACAATCAATAAAAACCATAAAAATATGGTTAAAAACCCACTTTATGCCATAATAATAGGGATAATCCCCCAAACTGAGCACGCCCCCCCTATTTATGGTCATATGGTTATTCAACAGGACCGTGCCCTATTCTTGCGCCTGGCCTTTAGTTCTAACCCTCAACTCATATGGGGTTGCATAAATCCGTGGACTATGGCTTATCCACTCCTCGTGCTCACATTAGATTGACTTTAAATATAAGAAGTGAATTACATAAAATAGAACCATTGTGGTGCATTGGTAATATGACCACTGTGAAGGCTTTATGTGGGTGGAGAGGTCTTCGGTTCAATTCCCATCCACTCCAAAAATTTTGCATACAACTAATCAGCCAACCCATGGGTGCCATGTGGCAGCCCATGTCTAGGCCACGTGACACCCCACCATTTGTTGTCCTATGATTCCACATGTCAACACGATATTGGTCCCTGTCACTGTCCAGTTATAAATTGGCCACATAAGCACACCTGCCACATTTCAGTCAACGATTGGACCACCTTTCCTCTATCGTACCTGTCTCTGTCTGCCACATGTCATCATCCGAGACTAACACATTAGTTGTACGAGCCATGTGTAAACATTTTAGTGGTGACACATGTCACCTCCTAGTTGATCCACATCATCTGTATGACCTACCATCTATGCCTCTGCCATGTCATCATGATTTCATGCTGATGTCAGTGTTGACTTTTCATTGTTGACCTGTTGACTTTTTGCCTATTTGACTTTTCAAATGGAACGTGATATCAGGAGCATACGACATCCGTTTGAACCTGTTCAAGTTGTGTTGGGTTCATATCGATGAGGTCTACACACATGTCCGTTTTGACGACATTTTTTAGAACATTGATTTTTAGGCCTTTCTGAGCCCCATCAAGCTCCTGGATCTGAATCTGGATCAGTTGATAAGGTAGATAAGGTTAAAATGAAGAATATGAAAACCAAATTCCCTTACATTCTTTGTAAGGGTGACCATTTTCTGATGAATTTTCCTGGTATTCCCAAGGTATTAGAAATTTTGTCTTCCACATCATCGGCCCTTGCTAGACACACTGATGATGCCCCGTCAACTAGTGACGTTAAGGTTGGTAAGAAGAAGACAACTGCCAAATTTCCTTGTATGTTATGTGAAGGTGATCATTATTCTCACCTTTTTACTCGTATGGATGAGGCTTCTTCTCTTTTGGAAAATCTTCAACTTCCAAAAGGTTATCGTAACATTTCTCCCAACCCATCGTTAGTTGATGGATTGGTCAATCCGATTCCATCCCCAGTAAATCCGGTTGATCAGGCGGTCAATCTAGTTTCATCCTAGGTAGGACCACTCACCAAAGTAGTTGATCTAGTTATGTCATTGATCAGCCCCACTTTTCATCTAGAAAGTGAAACCCAAGTGACTGATCCAATCTCGTCATTGGTCAGTCCCACTCTTCATTTGAGGAGTGCCAAAGTGGTTGATCCAGTCCCGTCATTGGTCAGTCCCACCCTTCATCCAAAGAGTGTCAAAGTGGTCGACCCGATTCCGCCATCGGTCGATCCCACACCTCCTTTGAGAAGTGTCAAAGTGGTTTCTCCAGTTACTTCATCGGTCAATCCCACTCCTCCTTTGATGAGTACTAAAGTGATTGATCCAGTCCCTTCATCGATCAATCCCACTCCTCCTCTGACGAGTGCCAAAGTGGTTTCTCCAATTACATCATCGATCAATCCCACTCTTCCTCTGAAGAGTGCCAAAGTGGTTGCTATGGTTACATCATCGGTCCATCCCACTCTTCCTTTGAAGACTGCCAAGGTGGTCGATTCTATCCCATCATCGATCGATCCTACTCTCCCACTAGAGAGTAAACCTGATTCTGCCCATGTTTTTCTTGTTGAAACAAGATCTACCGTTCCAGGGGGCATTCCTCCTTCTTCTATGAAAACCCTTCCATGTAATGAGGCCATCCTTTTTGATTGGGGTGTGATAACTAGACCTCATCTTCCCTCTCACATGCCTTTCAATATTACAATAAAATTTTGTGGTCGGGACATTCCTCATGCACTGATAGATGAAGGTTCGTTTGTTAGTATTTTGTCCTCTATTGCTTGGAAAGATTTGGGTTATCCTCAGCTTGTGTTGGTTACCTAGACTCTGTTCACTTTTAACAGAAGAACCAATCACCCTTTAGGGATCCTTCCTCAGTTTCCCATAACTTTTGGAGGGAAAATTGTCTTTATTGATGTTATGGTAGTCCAGGACCCCTTGGATTTTGATTTACTCCTTGGGTGATATTATTTATATGCCATAAATCTATTGTGTCCACTTTTTTCCATGTGATATCTTTCCCACATGATGGAATAATGGTGACTATTGATCAAATTTTGTTTGTTGGCCCTAACTTGACCATCAACCCAATGACCTCCCTAAACGGGTCATATATGCAGTTGGTATCACCCCTGCCATAGGTCAATTATATGTCGTTATCTCCCATGAATTCAACTTCATATGACTTAGATTTGGTAGTTGACATGGTGATCTCTTAGGTAGGGCTATTGGTGCCTTATCTCCTTACCCCTATCATGACCCTCGACATGTGTTCCTTCCAGAGCATTGTTCTTCCATCCAATGAAGATATCTTGGTAGCCATGATCGAGTTTTGTCCCTTGACATGGTGTCCTTCCAGAGAATTATCCTCTTGGAAGCCATGATCAAGAATAGATCATGAGCATAGTTTCTCTTCCCAATGGCAAGCTCGTTAAAAAATGAAACAGAGGTCACGAGCATAGTTTTTCCTCTCTATGGCAAGCTTGTTAAAAAATGAAACAGAAGCCATGAGCATAGTTTTTCTCTCTGTGGAAAGCTCGTTAAAATATCAAACATAAATCTAGGGATTGAACCCAGAGCCTTGAGCATAGTTATTTTCATGTGTCAATCTCGTTAAAAAATGAAACAATCACCTCTCCTGTCAGGTCGAGTCTTTTGCCATATCTCGTAGATGTCGAGTTGAGTCTTTCGTTAGGTCTTGTATTTGAACCTTCATTTCATCCACTTGTATCCTTTTTCTCCATCTAGTATAGAAATTGGTGACAACCTCAAAGTCGGTGAATGAATTGAAGCTTGGGGGGGCATGTCTCCATCCTTTGATGATCATTCTGGAGTTAATCCACTAGCTTTTCAAGATGGGGGCATATCGAGCTTAGTCTTTGTTCTTTCCCGCGCTCGTAAAAAACATGAGAATGCACTGAGTAAACTTTTATCTCTTTTTCGGAACCGCATGGATACACGAAAAAGGAACCCCTTGGAGTCATCTTTAAGCTCTTTTCAGACTCTCTAAACATGAAAATATTGCCGAGTGATCTTGCTTCCTTTCACACTCATTAAAAGGTTTGAAAGGGCATCTTTCGAGTGATAATTTATCTCTTTTTCGGCTTCGAGAGACTAATATTACAAAAAAGGACCACATTGGAGTTGTCTTTAAGTCATTTCCAGACTCTCTAAATATGAAAAACAACTAATTTTACCTTCTCTGGACCCATTAAACAATCATACATTGAAGGGCCCATACGAGATCAAAACCTTACTTCTTCCAATTCATTAAACAAAGGAAAAGGAACTCACCAAAGGTGAGTTATATCAAGCATGTGTTACCCTCCTTGAGCTCGTTAAACCAAAAGGAGGTACTCATCTATCTGGATTCGGGGAAAAATTGAAAGAAGCAAGCCAAACAGTTTTTGATAACTTTACTAGTGACCTTACAGTCACCCTTGAACACAACATTTTATCTTTGCATGCATTTCAATCTACTGAACCTCTGCACTAAACCAATCATTTGAGTTTACTTACTCCTTTGGGTCACCCAACATAATTCACAGTATCCATTTCATTATCAAGTTTTGGTCCCTGTCACGTTTCTGCTATCATGCCTCAGTGTTCAAGGGAAGTAATCGCCTTGAGAGTCAACCATCACAAACATCCTGTTTCAATACCTGTGTCAGTCCATGTTCATTTGATCCACCAATTACATCTTTGTGTCCATTTCGTGTCGTTGATGGGGGATACATCAAGGCCCTCCTTTGATGAGTCTATTCCTGTCGACTTCAGCACATTATCCATGAACTAGACTTAGAAACCAGTTAGTACCTTGTGACCTGCATGCCTCAATGGCATGCCTCCTCATGTCCGACAGTGGGTTTACATCATTGACCCATGATCGGGTGATTTCATGGATGTTTGAATTTAGCTAATTCATTCACATTCCATGGAATGTACTAGGGTACCTTGGGAATCATCGACATGAATGGTGATTTCCCTCTCGCTTGTTAACATTTTACATCATTGACCAGTGATCAAGTGGTTTCTTCCATGTTAAACATTAGGACATCTATTCACATGGTTAGATTCGTACTACATTGGGATTGCTAAGAAGACCTTGGGTTGAAGAATTCACTCTAATATATACTTTACCCGGGTTGCGACGAAGTTTCTCTTAAATATTGACACATATATTGTCACATAGATCCACTTTGTATTGGTCCGTGGCTATGTCTTGTCATATCGTAGATCCACAATGTATTTTTCATGGCTACGATCAGTTCATGTCATGGAAGTATAGATCCATATTGTATGTTTAGTGGCTATGCCCTTTTTTTCAATATAATTATGGATCCGCAGTGTATTCTATGGTGGCCATATCTGAAAAAGTATTTATCACTCAAGAATAGGTATGCCTTCCTTGGGTTTGAAACATGTCATAATATTTGTTTGATGGTTGTGTGCAGCTTCTAATAGGATCTTTGCGTCCATACCCTTGCTTGAAAAATTCTACAAAGTACTTCAGTCATCATCGTCTTCTGACTTCTCACTTTGGGGGGCAATTTGTTACACATCAAAATTACTCACTTCAATAGTGTCGCAAGTGTCATCATTACAAGTGTTGTAAGTGTCGCATCTTGTCCAAAAGTGTCCCATATTGACCACAAGTGTCGCAAGTGTTGCAAACATAATACTACCATATTTCCTATGGCATGCCTCTAACGACATCATAAGGACACTTAATACACCTCAAAGACTGTTTTTGAAGAGGACAAATCACTTGACAAGGAGCACAAGCCGTTGTCCACTGAAAAAACTACTTAAAAATGATTTTTGGAAGGCAGCGCTCCCCTACCCACTATTAGGGAGAACCAGTGCTCCCTAGCCTCCTTTGGGGGAGCATTGAAATGATCTGTGCACCCTTTTGGGGAAGCGCTACCCTTCCTGGGAAAAATTTGGTTCGTTGGAGGAAATCAGGGAAGAATCCCCTCAATCTACGAAGTTGGTTGGATTCGAATATTAGTTCAAGGCATGATCTTAGGGAAGATCCACAACTGAAGGGGAGGAATCCACAACTTATCCCAAATATCTCTCAAGTGGTTGGGCCTCTCCAAGATTATATATGGAGGCCTTCTCATGGTGAAAGAGAGAGGAAAATATTGGAGGTATAAAACCTATGATCTCATAGGAAACATACAGTAAGAATATGGAGATTGAGAATTACACCAAACTTATGATCCCATAAGTGAGATGCCATTGAAGCATAATCAATGTAGATTACTTGAGCAAAGGGGTTGGGCAAGGAGATCTGGAAGAAGCTGTTGTACCTTCATCAGAGGATTGTAAGTACTCTTCATTTGTTCTCATTAATATACATACATGCTTGGCATGTTTCTTTCAAGTTTGTGTTTGTTCCACATAAACTTGTCTCTAGTGTTGAAATAATGTAATTACAAAGTGTATTCTTATTATTATTTGATATATTATTCATTAGATCAATCCCCATTGTGGATTGATCATGTCGTCTATTGTAAAAGGACCAAATCCCCTTTTGTGGATTGGTCATAATGTACTTGTAATAGGCAGAAAGACAAGTCGGCCCCATAATATATCAAAGAGGCCCTGAAATATAATAAAGGTGGTTATAACCACCTAGGAGAAGAAGTCAGCCCTGCCAGTGAAAGGACACTCCCACACATGCCATTCTTGTATAAATAAAGAGGCTAATGCCTCACTTAGATACACAAACACTTGTTCATTAAGAGACAAGTTTCAGAGATGCAGTTGGAGAAGAGAGAGAGAGAGAGAGAGAGAGAGAGAGAGAGAGAGAGAGAGAGAGAGAGAGAGGAACATCTTTAGGAGAGGAATTTATGTACTTGTTTGAGTTATCTCTTGGCATTGTATTGGCTATCTATATTAAGGAAGTTTTTCTGGGTTTTCTGCCCCATGAGGGTTTCCCAAGATCAATGATGTGTCTCTTGGGATTGTGTATTTCTCAGTGATCTTATCTTATGCTCTTTTTATTCATTGAAATGCAAATATCTATAATAATGGCTTAAACATTAACATGGTATCAGAGCCAAGCTGAAGAGAGCATCTTTCATAAGAGAAAAGTGAAAAATGTCATTGTTGTCATACATGCAAATTAGGGCTTTTTGTTGGTGAGGTATTTCAGCCCTAAAACCATCTAGAAAAGTGTGCCCTATCTCAAGGATCATTTTGGCACCTTCAGTGCACCTTTTCAGTGGGTAGATCTCCCAAAAAGTGAAACCCTAGTTTCACAAAGTACCAGAAAACCAGAGTACCAGAAGTACTAGAGTACCAGAAGCACCAGAAAACCAGAAGCACCAGTCCAGAAATCTGCAGATCAAGTTTGAGGGGGTAAAAGTTGGATTTTTAGAAATCTGACTGCACCAACTTACTTGCCTCAACTCAACGCATCTATCCCCTGGATTAGAATTTCAAATTTTGAAGTTTGAAAAATTAGGGTTTCCTCATAAAACCATAAGTTGTAGTTGCAGTTGTAGTCTCAGAACCAGTTACAGTATCATCTGCAATTGCAGTATCAATTGTAGTAACAACCATAGTACTAATTGAAAATCACCCTTGAAGCTTTTAAGAGTTGGTAATGATTACCGGTGCTGTCAGATGGAACCACTACCTGCAAATGCTATCAGAGGTATGTACTCACATATGTTTAAATGGTTAAAATTTAAAGAGTATTTGTAGGAGAAGGGATCTCTTGCCATAGATCCAAAAGGATCTCAAGATCCAACACATTTAGAGGAATGATGCAACCCAGGTGTGATTATTCTGATATGCATCCATTTGTTATATTGATCAATGTTGCATGTTGTAGCTATGACCTTCATTCTAACCTTTTCTGAGTCAAGGTATTACATGGATTAAAAGTTGAGATCATAGAACGTATCCTCTAACCCAACCTTCTGTTAAGGTAGTGTATTGTCTTAGTACATAAGACAGGTTGAAGAAAGCACTCATCATCTTAAGTGAAGGAGACTCGAAAGAAAAGAAAGCACTCATTCCTGAGCACAAGGCTCTAGGTTTGATTAATCAAGTTAATAAGATTCAAAGGTACACATGACAAGTTGATGACTATAGTTGAGATAGTAGTCTTTGTAAAGTATCAAAATTGATAGCATGTGAGAATATAGAGGTAAATGATTAACGTAATCATTTGTCTGATACAACTAAAACCTCCTCTAGGAAGAATCTTGTGTGTTAGTTCCAGGTTTCCATGGAGGAATGTTTGATCACAACACTATGAGAGTGTTGACCTCTTTTTTGTATTGTATTCCTTACCTTTAATCTTTACTTCAGACAAATTACAAGTGATAGATCTAAAGGAGTTACTGTGATGATTGTTCATGCTATTGATTTATATTAATCAAAAGGATATTATTCTTTTTTTTGTTGTTGTTGACCTTGATCCAGGTCATAGGTAATAACCCTAAGGAAGATATAGTGAAGGTTGCAGAAGGCAATGTGCTAAAGGAGAGACCATAAATGAAGCAATCATCATTGGAAAAGAAAAAGGTAGCTTGCATAAGCTAAAGGGTCACTTAGAAGTTGCCATGACCCACCCCATTGAGAATCCATGTAAACGTTGGCATAGAATATTAGCTCACATTAACTACAAGGCACTACCATACATATGCAAAGTGGTCACAGGTTTACCAGAACTCAAGGCTGACCATGAAGGCGTATGAAATGGATGTGCACAAGGGAAGATATTTGAGAACCCTTTTCCGAAGAGAGACAACAAAGCAGAAGGAGTCCTAGAACTCATTCATTCAGATGTGTGTGGCCCAATTCCATCATCCTCCATGAGTGGGTATGTATACTATGTATCATTCATTGATGATTATTCTTGTAAGACCTGGTTGTATTTTTTGAAATCTAAAGATGAAGCATTCAACGAGTTCAAGGAATTCAAAGCCTTGATAGAGAATCTTTCTGAAAGAAAGATCAAGATACTCAGGTCAGATAATTGAGGAGAATACACCTCAAAAGAGTTCATGAACTTTTGCAAAGATGTTGGGATAAAGAGGGAACTCACTACTCCCTATAATCCTCAACAAAATGGTGTGGTTGAAAGAAAGAACATAATGATAATGGAAGCCGTGAATACCATGATCCATGATCAAGATCTTCCTATGTGCTTATGGGTAGAAGAATCAATGACAACCATATATATGCAAAATCGATTGTCCCATAGTGCACTTGGGTTCAAGACCCCGAAAGAGATGTTCATCGGAAAGAAGCTAGAGGTAAGCCATCTCAAAATATTTGGTTGCCCAGTATTTATACATATACCGAAAGAGAAAAGAAACAAGATGGAACCCTCAGGAAAGAAGGGAATATTTGTGGGATATTGTGAGGTCTCCAAGGCCTTTTGGATCTATATACCAGGTCACCATCACATTGAGATCAGTAGGGATGTGACCTTCGATGAAGATGCATCACTCAAGAAATTGATAAAATTCCATCTTGAAGAGGTATATGAAGAGGAACCCATAATCCCCAGAGTTGTAGAATCAGTGAGGGAGGTTCCTAGAGCTACTGAACCAATGAGGGAATTTGTAACTTCCACTGATGAGGAAATTCTAGAAGATCATGACGTATTAGAGTTTCAAGAACCTCCTCAGATGACAATATCCCACAAAAGAAAGCCAACTTGGGCTAGAGAGCTTATTCAAGATGGAGAGAAATATGGTGTTCCCAAAGGAACCACAAGACATGTGAAGAGACCTAAGCCATTCTCCAGTTATATGGCTTTGATGTGTGATTTCCTAGGAAAGGATCCTACCTTCTTTGAAGAAGCCATTCAGAAGAAATAATGGACAGATGCCATGACAGAAGAATACCAATCCATAATAAAGAATAATGTATGGGAAATAGTTCCCAGAATGAATAGCAAGGATGTGGTATCGTCCAGATGGCTCTTCAAAATAAAACATGTTTCTGATGGAAGTTTTGAGAAGTATAAAGCAAGATTTGTAGCTTGTGGATTTTCTCAAAAAGAAGGCATTGACTATGAAGAGACATTCACTCCTGTAGCCAGATACACTTCGATCAGAACCATCATAGCCCTTGCAGCTAAGATGAAGTGGAAGTTACACTAGATGGACGTAAAGACAACTTTATTAATGGTGTTATCGAAGAGGAAGTGTATATAGAGCAACCTCAAGGATTTGAAGTTGAAGACAGGAAGTCTCATGTCTGCAAGTTGAAGAAATCCTTGTACGGATCGAAGAAAGCTCCTGGAGCTTGATATGTCCAGATAGATAGCTTTTTGACGACCTTGGGATTTACAAATAGTAAATAAGATTCCAACCTCTACTTCAAGGTTATGAACGATGATCTAGTGATACTATTTCTATATGTGGATGACTTATTCTTATCTGGAGAAGAAAATTTCATCACTGAATGTAAGAAAATAATCGCTTCAGAATTTGAGATGAAAGACCTTGGCCTAATGAACTATTTCTTAGGTATTGAGGTATGGTAGAGTCCAGAGAGGATATTCCTTATCCAAGGGAAGTATGCAGTCAAAATCTTGAAGAGATTTGACATGTTCGAGTGCAAGCCCATGAATACACCCATGGAAATGAAGCTAAAGTTGCTAGTCGATACTTCGTTAGAATTGATTGATGCCACACTGTATAGACAGATTATTGGATCACTTATGTACTTGACGAACACCAGACCAAACATTTGTTTTTTCGTGAACACCTTGATTCAGTTTCAAGTAGAAACCAGACATGTTCAGCTTGTGGCTGCAAAACATGTGATGAGGTACCTTAACGGTACATTAGATTGTGGTCTCAATTATGATGGAGATCGTGATTTCACATTGAGTGGGTACACTGATTCAGATTGGGTAGGAAGTGTTTCTGATAGAAAAAGAACTTCAGGATGTTGTTTTAGTTTGGGATCAGCCATGATCCCGTGGCAGAGTAGGAAGCAATCCAACATTGCTCTCAATATAGTAGAAGTAGAATACATTTCTGTATGTTCTGCCAGCTGCGAAGCTATATGGCTTCGAAAGTTGTTGACCGGCCTATTTGACCTAGAGATGGAAGAAACCATGGTCCTATGTGACAACCAGAGCTACATAAAGATGACAGAGAATCCAGTATTCCATGACAGGTCAAAGCACATAGAGATTTGTTATCATTACATCTGTGACATGGTGCAGAGAGGGGCCTTAAAGCTTCAGTACATTAGCATGGATGAATAGGTTGCTGATGTGTTGACCAAGCCTCTATCTCGTGTAAATTTTGAGCACTTTCGAGATAATATTGGTATAGTCTGAAAGGACCTTCCTTGAAAGGGGGAGTAGTTGTTGTGATGAGACATATCTTACTTCCAGCTCTCAGTGTTGTGACGTAAAGAAAGAAGATGTGATGAGACTAGTACTGCACTTCCGGCTTGACATCTATGATGTAAATCTACTCTAGTATCTTGATTCCAACCTAATGGTTGTGACGTAAAGCAAGACAATGTGATGAGACTAGTACTGTGCTTCCGGCTTGAAAGTTGTGACATAAAGCCAGTCTAGTATCTTGCTTCCAAACTAATGGTTGTGATGTAAAGAAAGACGATGTGATGAGACTAGTGTTGTGCTTCTAGCTTGATAGCTATGATGTAAAGCTGGTCTAGTATCTTGCTTCCAACCTGATGGTTGTGATGTAAAGCAAGATGATGTGATGAGACTAGTACTGTGCTTCCGGATTGACAATTGTGATGTAAAGACAGTCTAGTATCTTGCTTCCAAATTGATGGTTGTGATGTAAAGAAAGACGATGAGATGAGACTAGTACTGGGCTTCCAGCTTGAGAAGTTGTGACGTAAAGCCAGTCTAGTATCTTGCTTCGAGCTTGAGTGCTTGATGTAAAGCAAGACGTTGAGATGAGACTAGTACTGTGCTTCCAGCTTGAGAAGTTTGTGACGTATAGCCAATCTAGTATCTTGCTTCCATATTGAGTGTTGTGACATAAATAAAGACGTTGAGATGAGACTAGTACTGTGCTTCTAGCTTGAGAAGCTGTGACGTAAATCCAGTCTAGTGTCTCTCTTCCAGCTTGATTGCTATGACGTAAATCAAGACGAGTACTGAGCTTCCAACTTAACGGCTGTGACGAAAATCCAGTCCCGTATTATGATGAGCCAACCTCGTGCTGTGATGATGATGATGACGTATTATTTTGATACTAATACAAATTTATGCAAATGATGATTGCATTCCTTTGAGAATGATGATGAAGAAATTTTTTGATGATTTATAGATATTCCAGTCAGTGTTCTAAGATGATATTGATGATGTTGTCCTCCTGATGTTGTTGATGATAAAGGCCTCTCTCTCTCGTCTGATGTTGTTGTAGAATACCCTTCTTGTTAAGGGGGAGTGTTAAAATAATGTAACTGCAAAGTGTATTCTTATTACTATTTGATATATTATTCATTGGATCAATCCCCATTGTGGATTGATCATGTTGATTATTGTAAAAGGACGAAATCCCCTTTTGCGGATTGGTCATAATGTAATTGTAATAGGAAGAAAGACAAGTTGGCCCTAGAATATATCAAAGAGTCCCCAAAATATAATAAAGGTGGTTATAACCACCCAGGAGAAGAATTCATCCCTGCTAGTGAAAGGACACTCCAACACATGCCAGTCTTGTATAAATAAAGAGGCTAGCACCTCACTTAGATACACACACACTTGTTCATTGAGAGACAAGTTTCGGAGCTGCAGTTGGAGAAGAGAGAGAGAGAAAGACACATCTTTAGGAGATGACTTTCTATACTTGTTTGAGTTATCTCTTGGCATTGTATTGGCTATCTATATTAAGGAATTTTTGCTGGGTTTTCTGCCCCATGAGGGTTTCCTAGGATAAATGATGTGTCTCTTTTGATTGTGTATTTCTCAATGATCTTATCTTATGCTATTGTTATTCATTGAAATTCAAACATCTATAATAATGGCTTAAACATTAACATTTAGTAGATAGATCTGTATTTGGACTAATCTCAGTAGAATAGGAAGATTGTTGTATCCTTGTTTGTTCTACAGGACTTATCAAGGAGCTTAGGATCGAAGCTCAACTTGGACTTTGAGAGGACAAACATCATTAACAAGGTACATATTTTTATTCTTCCTCTTCATTCATTAGCTTAATTAGATATAAAAGGATGTCAGTGACCAATGATAACACCCTTTATGTCTTGTTTTAGGGGTCTAGATACCAAGAGGGAATCTGCTTGTCCGCAGGAGGATTCACCTGTAACAATTGGTATCGGAGCTTCTGGTTAAAACACTGGGCCGGTATGGGATGGGTCTGTTGGTTAGAGTCTCTTGGTAGAGATCGAACTCTGAACATAAAGTTGAAAAGATCAGGAGGAATGGCATTGCAAAATCTACGTAGGAGTTAGATCGTTAGAGATCTGTTGTAAGGGGTTCAAAGGATCGTGATTGCCCCCCTTCGAATTTAGGAGAAATCGCCACTATAGGATCATGAGAGATATGAGATCGTTGGATCAGAGGACAAGTGAACAAGGTTCGTCTAATGAAAAGGAAGCAAGGTCTAAGGTCACAACCGTCATATCCCATTGGAGAGTGAGATCAATGGACATGAGGCATTGTGGGGAACCAAGTTGCACGGGAGATAATTTCCCAAGGCGGTCCTGCAATCCAAACCAAGGTTTCACCAAGGGGTTACATGTCAGCATCAAGAGAATTGCAGGGTGAAAAGAGGGTTACTCCAAACCATCGATGCGTGCCCCCACAAATTGAAAATCATGTAGTGATGTGGCTTGCTAGTGATTGATCATCGAAACTCCAAATAACTGAAGTAGCTGGTGACCGTCGATCCATAGGAGGACATGCGTCAACTGATCGTGTGCTCCGGGTGAAAGAACTCCAGGAAGGAGCGAGCGAGGAGAAGTTGAGAGTTGAGGTCTCTAAAATCCAGAGACCCAAAGAGATCGTAGTCGTCGATCCATAGGAGACACGCGTTAGTAGATTACGAGCTTCAGATAAAAACATTTCAGAAAAAGTTGAAGTTTGAGTTTTTCGAAGTCTAAAGGCCCGAAGGAATTGCAGTCGTTGATCCTTGCAGTGGTAACTTCCGAAGTCCCAAATTTTGGGGTTAATATGGTCCGTTCTATAAGGGAGACACATGTCGACAGTTTGGCCAGTTTGTGAAATCAAAGTTCAGGAGAATAGGAAGTGTGCTAGTGTGGAAACTCCCGAAGTCCCGATGCCCAAAGAGTCGAAGGGGTGGGGCAAGATGACATCACCAGGAGGTGATGTAGACCCCGTAATTTCCAAAGTGACATGGCTTGTAGACGTCACCTAGGATGACATGGACACATGAGATGTGTTCAATGTGTCATTAATTTTTGAGCATATGGAGTATTGAAATGTCAATTAGAACGTGACATGTGTCACACGCCCGATTGGGCCACATTTTCGCTTCGAGTATTTCACCACGTACCGACATATAGTGAAGTCCAGAGACTGGGAACTCCAGTGGGGAAGGATGTGATAGGTTGCGTTGGGTCAAAAACTCTTGAAGGTAAGAGTACATATCGACCATTGATTCTAGAAGACACATGTCGAAGGATGGTCGACTTCGGGTGAAATAACTTCAGGAGAAAGTGCAGGAGGAAAGTTTTGAAACTTCCAAATCTTGAAGAGTAGAAGTGATTCACAACCATTGATCTGTGGGAGGACACTTTCCAGTAGATCATGAACTCCAGGTAAAAGCGTTTTAGGAGGAGGCAAGCGAGGAAAGTTGAGACTCCCAAAGCATGGAGTCTCGAAGTGGATCTCGATCGTTGATCATGAAAGAGGACGAGGACCATTGATCCGGTCTTGGATAAAAGTTTCAAAGTCCCGAAGCTCTAGACAAGTGATTTTTCAGCTAAGTGTAGGGTCATGTCCATGGTCATATGCAGATTGAGAGCTGAGGGAAGGAGGGCTAAGGGACGAATTGGGGGTCTTCGAGACAGAAAAGTGATAAGGAAGGATTTAGCCATGGTTTCTAGTCGTGGTCACCTAAGAAGGTGGTTTGAAGGAAGAATTTGCGCATGATGAAATTTTGTGTCAGCCAAGGATAACATGACACTATTATTTTCAGAGAATGGGGATATGATCTCCATGAACAAAAAAATAAAGATACCTATAGCATGGTTTGGCAATTTTGTTTATCATATGCATAATTCCAACAAAATATTCGTTTGCACATTTTTCAAAATTAATGGGTTTAAGCACCTCAACTTAGTATGCGTATTGAGGAAATGGAAGAAGTGAGGGAGACTCTAGTCATGATAAGGAGGTCGAAGGAAAGGGAGACTCTAGTCATGATAAGGAGGCCGAAGGCTAGAATACCAGAGTTGGTAATGAAGAGACAGAGTCCAATGGATGCACGAGAAAAGGAGAACAGGAAACTTTAATAGAAATAGTAAGAAGCTTGAAGATGGCAGTGTAGAGATACAAAGAAGACAACAAGAGACTGATGAGAGAACAAAGTCAGATAAATTCTCGAGTGTTGCAGAGCTTAAATCGGTTGCAGGGACAAATGAAGAAGGGATAAAGCTTAATATAAGAGGAAGAAGACAGGTGCCATGAAAGAAGGGATGATTGTGGAAGAGATGGTTATTCTAGAAGTGCTAGCAGAGCTCATGGACACCACTCACTTCCTTACTTAGAAAGAAATTTGTATGCATCATATGATCCCATAAGCAGTCCAGAGGTGTCTCTTGTCAGACACCAAAGAAGGAAACAAGAGGTAGATAATTTTCAAGGAGATATGAGGAAGCTCAAGCCACCTTCCTTTGAGGGTGAAAGAGAAAGGGAAGATGATGTTGAAGCATGGTTGCTTGGGCTCAGGAGATATTTTCAGTTGCATAACTATTCATCCAACCTGGAAGCCATGATTGCCACCTACCATTTACATGGGAAAGCTGCAATGTGGTGGGATTAACTGAAGAAAGTGGAACATGTTAATGAAAGTAGGATCACTTGGAAGCAGTTCAAGAAGTACTTCCAGAAGGAGTACCTCTCAGAGAATTTCTATGATAAGAAAATGAAGAATTTATTTGAACTCAGGTTGGGAGCATGACTATGGCAGAATATGAGAAGAAGTTCTTGGGATTATTAAAGTATGTCAGGTTCATTGGTGATGAGAAAGTGAAAATAAAGAGATTTCTAAGTGGACTGCTAGCCTTTTATAAGTAAAATACCAAGTATGATGAACCCAAGACCTTGACTGAGGCCATCAGGAAGGATAAATACTTGTATGAGCAAGGCCATGGAAGAAAATCTATGTTGAAATCTTGGAAGGACAATAAAAATGCGAAGTCTGATAAGAGGAGGAAAGGATTCAAATCTTCCTTCAATAGGAATGAGCCTAATAGAAATAATCAAGATCAATATGCTAAGGGAGATTTCAAGAAAGAAGATTCCTTGGGAAAAAGGGGAAGACCACCAATCCAATGCTGGGGATGAAAGGAAGATCACCTGTACAAGGATTTCCCACACAGAAAGAACAGAGTGGAGACTTTGCACAACATCCAAGAAGCTACAATAGTTGAAGACATCGAAAGAATATATGCAACTTTAAATGATTGACAAGCAGAGTACCAGTCCAATATGATCGAGGTGGAAGGTAAGATCATAAATTAGGTTGTTGTTATTTTGATTGATTCAGGTGCAAGTCATTGCTACATTGATCCTAAGATAGTGGATAGATTACATTTGGATAAAAGGAAACTTGGAAAAGCAAGTTTGGTTCAGTTAGCCACTGGAACCAAAAGAAGAATCCATGATATGGTCAGAAGTTGTTCCATAAATCTTAAGGGTGTGAATACTAGTATTGATCTAAATATCATACCATTGGGGTCTTATGATATTCCAATTGGAATGGATTGGTTGGACAAGCATCATGCTGTCCTAGATTGTCATAACAAGACATTTACATGTCTTTATGGAAAAGGAAAACATAGCACTGTGAAAGGAGTTCCAAGACCCATCTCTATAAGGGAGATTTCAACCTTACAGCTAAAAAGATGTTTTAGGAAAGGATGTCAATTGTATGCAGCTCATGTGGAAGAGCTAGATAATACAAAAGGGACAAGACTCAAATATTTCTCGAAACTACAAAAATTTGAAGATGTATTCCAAGAAATACTCGGATTGCCACCCATAAGGGAGATAGATTTCTCAATTGATTTAGTTCCAGGAGCTGCCCCGATGTCAAAAACACCTTACAGAATGAGAACACCATAGTTAAAATAATTTCAAATGTAGTTAGAGGAATTGTTGAAGAAAGGGTACATACGTCCAAGTGTTTCACCTTGGGGAGCACCAATACTTTTTGTCAAAAAGAAGGATGGAACCTTGAGGCTGTGTATTGACTTTCGATAGTTGAACAAGTACACTATAAAGAACAAGTATCCTCTATCCCGAATTCATGACCTCTTTGATCAGCTAAGAGGAGCAAAGATATTCTCAAATATTGACCCGAGGGAAGGATACCATCAGGAAAGAATCAAGGAAGAAGACATTCATAAGACAACCTTTAGGACCAGGTATGGGCATTATGAATTTGTAGTGGTGCCATTTGGACTGACCAATGCACCAATTGTCTTCATGTTCTTAATGAATGACATATTCAAAAATTATTTGGATAAGTTTTTCATAGTATTCCTAGATGGCATACTTATCTATTCTAAGTCTGAAAAGGAGCATGAACATCACTTAAGACTGGTATTACAAGTACTTAGAGAACATCGGTTGTATGCCAAGTTGATTAAGTGTTATTTTTATCAAAAGCAGATCCATTACTTGGGACACATTATTTCAGAGTAGGGCATAGCAGTAGATCTAGAGAAGATCGAAGCCATTAGAGGATGGCCAACACCCATAAATGTGTCAGACGTCATATATTTTATGGGATTAGTTGGATACTACAGAAGGTTCATAGTAGGGTTCTCTAAGATTTCTCAGCCCATCACTTATTTGCAAGACAAGGGAACTAAATTTGAATGGACACTCAAGTGTGAAAATAATTTTAATCTGTTGAAGGAATTACTTACTAGTGCACTCATGTTAAAGATTACTGACCCAAAGGAAAGTTTTGCGGTATGTACATACACATGTAAGGAAGGAATTGGGGGAGTCCTCATGCAAAATGGACAAGTCATTGGATATGAGTCCAGAAATCTTAAGGAACATGAGAGGAACTATGCCACACTTGACTTGGAACTTGTTGCCATTGTTCACGCCTTGAGGATTTGGAGGAATTATCTTATGGGGAAGAAATTCAAATTAAGGACATACCACATTGGCCTGAAGTATCTTTTTGAACAACCAACTTTGAATGCCGGGAAAACAAGATGGCTGGAATTTTTAATTGAATATGACTTTGATATCAATCATATCAAGGGAAAGGAGAATAAAGTTGTCGATGCACTTAGTAGAAGAGTGCATACTATGCATACTACTACTGTCAGTATACATAAGTCAGACTTGAAGAGAATAATTTTAGATGGTCTTGTTATAGACCATCAATACCTACAGTTAAAGGAAAACTTACAGCAAGGAAATGTACAGTAGAAAATAAAGGAGTATGAGATAAAGGAAGACATATTACTCATGCATAAAAATAGAATCTATGTTCTGAGTTCTAGAGAACCGAGGAATTTGGTACTGAAGGAAATGCATGATGTCCCTTATGTTGGACATCTCAGTTACTAGAAAACAATTACAGCAGTAAGAACCCAGTTCTTTTGGCCGGGAATGATGAAGGATGTTGTTGATTACATCACTCGATGTATGGAATGTTAGAATGTGAAGGCTGAGCATAGACACCCAACGGGTTTGCTGCATCCATTGCCAATCCCAGAGAAGAAAGGGGAAGTGATCACCATGTCTTTCATCATAGGATTACCCAAAATGAATAAGCAACATGATTCAATCATGGTGGTGGTTGACAAATTAACAAAGGTTTCTCATTTTGTGCTTGTGAAGACAACACTTACTGTTATAACCCTATAATTTATAGGATCAATTGGTGACTGAAATGTTATCTCTTTAGTGTTTTTTGTTTATCAAATGATTTTCCATTCTGCAAATAATTTGAGAAAAAGAACGAAAAAAGTAAAGAAAAGAAAAAGAAAAAGAAAAGAAAGAAAAAGAATAAAAGAGGGCATAAAGGAAATTCAATAGAGCCCCATGCAATAACAATGATTTGGTCCATACCGTTCAAGCATGGCCAAGTTCTTTTAAATTTATATTGATAGGAGTAGTGAATAAGCTTGGCTAAACTGTTCAATATTAGCCAAGCGATTTAGGTTAGTTAGTGAATAAATTTGACCAAACTGCCTAATCTTGGTCAGATAACCCGAGGATAGAGTAATTTCTTAGTCCAACAGTTTAATCTGGGCTAATTATCATAGGTAATTAGGTTAGAGCATAGGGTAGTTTGCTTTATCTCAATAAAACAAGCATGATTATCAATGTTGAACCATATCTTTGAGGTTTAAAAGGTTTGATGTCTAACCCCTTGGTGATAAAAACATGGAAAAGCTTGGGAAAAACCACGATATGCACTTATCCTAATTTTTTTGGAGCACATATGCCTTATCACTCTCAGTTAAGCATAGCACATAGATGAACGGCTAGAGAGCGGGTGCCCAGATCTACGGTTGACAAGTCTT
>ML847924.1:8504-23214 GCA_009831015.1 Picea engelmannii | reverse complement strand
TTTTAATAAACAGAAAAAGTGTCTGATGTAAATGAAATGATTTGGGGATTTTTATGGATAATTCTTCACATATGTTAAATTTATTGTACTTAAATTTTGTTGTGAACATGTAAAAAGAATTATAATTTTTTTTTAGATTACAGTGATATTTTAGATTACAATGTATAGAGAAATTGATACATTTTAAATCTTATTTTAATAAAATTGAAGTTAAATAGAGGATAATATTTCTCCTATCGCAACAACTACAATATTAAAATTAGTAATTTAGTTAGTGTTAATAATTATATGAATACATTTAACACAATAATGAAAATTTAATATCCATAAATATTCCATTAAAAAATGAGAAACAAAATTGAAAATACATGTATAGTTTAATTTTAACATTATTTTAAAACTAAACTATACATATATAAACTTTAAACATCTTTGTAAATTTGAAACATTATTTTTTTTTAATTGAAAAAAACAAAATAATACTACTCTTCTAATATGAAAATACAATAAAAGTCAATAATATGATTGGTTAATATTAACTACAAAATATAACAAATACTTATAGTTGATAAAATATTGATTTACTGAACTTTGATGCAACTATATAAAATAATAAAAAGCAGAAAATTATTTAATATTTTATGAAAATACTCAATCCGGGGTGGGAAAACCTAGATTGTGATGGACTCATTGTACAAATTCCCTCTGTCAATTGCGTTGCCAACCAAATGGGCCCGCTTCCCTTCACTGTGTTGTGGGTCGGTTCTAGCTACAGCAATAGCTTTGCCTTGGATTCGCATGAGGCTTGAAATCCACCCCATAGTGCACTACGCTCATTTAAACCTAACTCTACTCTTGGCAAGCCCAATAAATTATAAGATAAACATCAATAGTTAATAATTCTCATCCATCACATCGTTACTTTAATGTGAACTAGATCTTAGATATGGGACATAATAGCTATCTTGTGCTCCTCCCTACAAATACCAACCATGACCATATCCATAATCTAGACGGTGAAGATATAGACTTAGCTTAGACTTACCTACTCACTTTTGTCAAATTAGGGATAAATCTAGGCTCATACGAACTTGAAAACCATCCATCCCCATCAAAATGTGCAACCCTACTCATCATTATATTTTATTGCACTAGAATTTAGATGTTATAAGGCTTGTACATTTCAAAGTACCATACAAAAATACCCTTGGTACTCGAGGGTTGAAACTAATAGGTCAACCCAATACATGAAAGGTTATCTCTAACATTTTATCCTTTAATGTCTTATCAAGACATCCATTTCATAATGTACATATGTGTATTGCATGCCTCTACTCAAAGACACATGGTTAAATCCAATTCATGGATTAAATATTTGGTTATCACAATGGCGGGTTAATTATTCCTGTCTAGAACTCAATTATATTGTGATTTCTAACATATGTGTATTGCATGCCTCTACTCAAAGACACATGGTTAAATCCAATTCATGGATTAAATATTTGGTTATCACAATGGTGGGTTAATTATTCTTCTCTACAACTCAATTATATTGTGATTTCTAAGGTAGTGCTAGCACCCTCTTCAATATTGTTTCTACAAAATGCATGAAAGTTCTTGGAGGTGTCTTCTCCTCGAGTGTTATAACTCAACACTTTGATCGTCTTACCTCCTTTCCTCTCCACAATAGCTTTTAAATTGTTATTGAATCCTTCATCCTTGGTATTCATAAAGTAAATCCAAGTCATTATTAAGGAAACATCAATAAATAAAACATAAATCTAAATCTTACATATCACAGAAGCTAATGGCATAGGTCCACATGAATATGACAAATTAGATTAATAATCTCTCTTAATATATCCTCACTGCATCAAAAATCAATCTTTGTTCGCTTACTAAGTGCATAACCTTTACACATAACTGCATTTTGTATCTTAAAGTCTAACAATCCCTTCATTATGTCTTCCAAGGGTGACATTGATCTGTATTGCAAGTAATCAAATCTCTCTTGTTTATCACAAGCATGAGCTAAAGTACCATGCTTCACCCAATCTTCAAAAAACCTATACAAGTCACCTTTCTCACATATCTAAGGGTAAGAATTGATTATTCTTCTACTTATGATCTATCATGATGACTTGTTTATCATCAAACTAAGCCATAAACTTAAGATTTTTCTGCATGGATCAAAGTAAAAGAACATTATTAGTTAAAGTAAGAATATATAAGACATATTTCAACTCAACAACATCACTCAATGTCATGCAGAAAGAGATAGATCTTGTTCTAGTAATTGGATATATGGCATCATCGCCCCAATCCACTTGTATTCCATCTTCATTCTCTTAAAGTCCATTGAAATCCTTCTAGTTGAATGTCATGTGTTGAGATGCTTCACCATCCACATACCACCCTACATTAGAGTTGGTATTAGTGGAAAGGTACAATATCATGGGCAAGGTAGTCTCAAGATTTGATGCTAAGTCCTCCTTTCCAATAGCTTATGCACTCCCTCCAAACTACTTCTGCTACTTGTTCTTTGTCTTCTTCCCATTACATCGAGATACATGGTGGTCCATCTTGTGGCAATCAGAACATTTCACATCATTCATTTCTTTATTCCCATGCAATGAGGAATGTGAATGTTCCTTATGTTAGAATATGACAGATGTACTCGTTTAACCGTAGACAATATCACTATTGTCACCCAACCATAGCCCGAAGCCACCCTCGAGCATCTTAACCTTGACAGAGAGTCATCCCGAAAGAAAACCCTAAGCTATATAGCCAAAGAAAGGGTGGCACACCTTTCTCCAAGGATAGCGCACCAAGCAAGAGCTGATCAGAGAGTCCAAACCATAACTAAGAGATAGTCCAATCCAAAACCGAAATCTGCTAGCAGCAATAGCTGCAACAAAATCTCTCCTCTAAACTTGCGCACAAACTGGCCAACTGTAGTGTGCACAAGTGTTGCTTCTACAATTCTGAGAATGCCTACCAGAATGAAGACTGGTCTCCTATATTTATACTAAATCTGGCAAACTGCCAGGGCCAATTTCTCATTTTGGGTGCCTATTTACTTAGTATATAATATTTCCTTTAGACGACTTCTTCTCTTGGAGGCTAATAACCCAATACAAGTTATCCTCTTGAGCCGACTTGTCTTCTAGGGTTATTAGCCAACTAATTAGGGTTTTTTCTTGCTTCCCAAAATATTCTATTCTCGTCAGGTTTACACGTGGAGGTAAATACCTCTCCCAGCTATCATAATATCAACATTCCCTCCTAGCTAGGGAGGTATTGAAGGTAATGGTCTTGAGCACAAACATACCATTCACCTGGTAACATCAACATAGTCGTATAGACTATCTCATGACTATATCATGAGCACCATCATCACTATCAGTGTCATCAGTTGCATCATCTCTCAAAACCATACTCCATCTGAGTAATCAGACATGATGTTGGATAAGTCACTCACTCCACAGAGTGACACAAGATCCCTTCTTCTAATCCGGTCATATGTCCTAGAAGAATAAATGTCCTGAACCATTTTCTTTCTAGGAAATCTCTATCCATTGATCATCCATGTAGCTGATCATCATTTCCAACACTATTGATGGTCTTCAAGGAAAATCAGAACAATGTCATTCAATAGAGCACAACTGTGTCTATCCATAGTAGTACACAACTACAATCTAGTGGTACACTTCCACACCAAGTAGCACACAGATACTTGATCAATGATGTATAGTCACTATCAGTGGAACACATCCACCATAGTAGTAGTAGTAGTAGTAGTAGTAGTAGTAGTAGTAGTATATATATATATATATATATATATATATATATATATATATATATTGTCTAGAGACATACAGTCTCCATAAAAATCATATGATATCAACCTGCACAGAAAACATTGTTATGATATAAACTGAATCATTTGGGCCATTCTTCCACTCACATCTGTGAGGTCTGGAAGAGCATCTGCCCTCATAAAGTAGAACATCAATGATGAGCTATCTAGACTATCATTCTCAAGAAAGGAAGAATAACTGTCCTGATTTCTGAGCTTGGACCATTCACCTATCTGGGCCATTCCTCTGGCACTAAACAAAGTGCAACCTGGAAAGAATGAATCTGCCCTAGGGAATGCCTGTCCCTGATTCTTGAACCTGGACCATTCACCTATTTGGGCCATTCCTCTGGCACTAAACAAAGTGCATCCTGGAGAGAATGAATCTGCTCTAGGGAATGACTGTTCGGACCATTTCCAAAGGAAATGATTGTCCTGCACCAACCTCCAAAACTGACCATTCTTCGAAACTGCTCACAATTGTGAGCTTCGAAAGAATGATTGTTCGGCGAGGTGGACTAGTCTTCTTGACCACTACTAAGAGTGGCCATCAAGAAGAGAGACTGTCCTAGACCATTCCCTATGTTAACCATAAGGGGAATCATTGTCTATGGTACATCAACAATCCATTGAAACATTTTCATTACAAAAATTATCGTTGATCTAGACCATTTTCCGAACTGGAAAATGTCTATCCATCAGAAATATCAAACCACTTTTCGAACTGGAAAGGAACTAGTCATCCTGGACCATTTTTTGAACTGAAAAATGACTGTCCATAAATCAATAACACATCAGTGCTCCCTCCCAACCTGGGAGTCATCTTCTTCCTTTTTCAATAAGGAAGTCATTTCCATGAGCTTCATCTTGAGTACACAAACTCTTTCATCTTGGACAGAGGCTTTACCAAATTGTCTGCTTATCTGCTCATCTGTGGAGATATATATATTGGAGAACCACTTCTCTTTTCTGAACTTCATCATAGAAAATGTAATGCTTGATCTCAATGTACTTCGGTCTTTCTGGAACACTGGTTTTCTCTGAAGGCTTCATATAACTTTGACCATTATAGTATATCATAGTTGAATTCAGCTCTATTGTTTCCTGCTAGCTCATAACATCGTGGCAATGCTCAAACTGGAACATATCCATGTGGCACTTCTTCTTTCATTATGAGATCTTTGTCATGGATTGGAAAACCATCATTCTGGAGTTCTAAGTAACCATTCTGATATAATATAGAAAGTTTTCACCATGCTTTTGTTATGCATTGGAGGTCCTCTACCAAGTTGTCTTATTTTGTCTGCATACAAGGGTCTCTTTTTGGTATACCTCGAAACCTTGAGGTTGCTCTTCATACGATCTTTGTTCAATTATTCTGGAGAATAGTCTTTGCATTCATTTGATGTAAACTCCATCCCTTCGATATTGCGGATGATATAATGGCTCATGTAGAGGTATCTTTGGTTTACTTGGAACAAACAATCATCATAGTCTTCTCCCTCCATCTGCGATAACTTCTAGTTTTGGATCTCGCAATGCTTTCATTCATAAGTCTTCCATACACTATTCTTCATCACAACTTTCAGTTCTTCATGTTCAGTTTTAGGTTCAGGTATGGTTGATGAGGTATTATCTACTTGTGATATTTTACATCAACATCAACATTGGTTGTTATATTCTAGTGCATCCAAGCACATGTGTCTTCATAGAAATTTGTTCTCAACTTACCGATCTATTGATGATGGTTTTGTTTTTATGGGAAATGATTTTTCTTGTAAAATTGTTGGGGTTGGTAGCACCTAGATTAAAATGTATGATCATACTATAAGAACATTTACATATGTGAGGCATGTACTTGAACTTAGAAAGAGCTCAAAATCTTTGGGAGTTCTAGATTATGTTGGTTATAAGTGTAGAGCTTAGGGTGGAGTACTGAATGTGTCCAAGGGAATCTTAATAGTCACGAAGAAAAGGATTATATGTCTCGTGTACTATATGCTAATGTAGTAGGAATTTTGATGTATGCGATGGTGAGTACTAGACCAGATATTTCACATGCAGTTGGTGTTGTTAGTAGATACATGGAAAATCCAGGTAAAGAGCATTAGGCAACAATGAAATGGGTACCTCAGTATCTTAGGGGCACAATTAATTATTCTATCACCTATGATGGTTCTAGTGATTAATTTTGCAATTATGTCAATTCATATTTTCTAGGTGACTTGGACAAAAGGAGATCCACTTCATGATATGTCTTTACTCTTGTAGGAGGACCTATTAGTTGGATGTCAAAGCATCAAAACATAGTTTCTCTATCCACTACTGAGGCATAATATATGGATTCCTCTCATGCATGCAAAGAGGAATTTTTTTTAAAAGGTTTGGTTGATGAGTTTGGAAGGATGCAAGATAAGGTGAAAGTATTATGTGATAGTCAAAGTGTTATTCATTTGGCTAGAAATTCATCTTATCACAGTAGGACAAAGAATATTTCTATTAAGTACCATTTTGTAAGACAGGTTGTTGATGAAGGGGGAGTGGCTCTAAAAAAGTTCCATACAAAAGTGAATTCTGCAGACATGTTCATGGAACTAGTTTTGTTAGAGAAGCTACGATGGTGTTTAACTTCTCTTGGCTTGCAGAAAAGGTGTTGAATTAATTAGGGCATGATATATTAGGTAAATTTTTGTCAAGGTAGAATTTTTGAAACTGCCAACTAATTTCCCATGTGGATGCATGCACATCGTATCAACTAAAAATGGAAAGTGCATGCATGCACACTAGATTCATTAGTTTGTGTAACTGTTGGATCTGGTTGTAACTAGTTTGTTTAGTTGTATAATAGATCCTATAAATGTAGCATACTCATAGAGGTGTAAGAAAAGAAATCAATGTAGTGTAGCGCAGTTTATGGGAAGAGAGTGAGAGGATGGTTGTAAGCCTGTGTTTGGTTGTTGTAATTCTCCCTTGAATAATAAAAATATTGCTTATCAGTCCCCATGGTTTTTTCCCTTAAAAGGGTTTTTCCACGTAAACATTGTGTTCATTGTGTGATTGTTGTTCTTGTTTTCTTTGCTATTAAAATCTTGCTTGGTTTATGCTTCCATTGCCTAACAACCTAATCTCCGTGTTGGAAGAACAACAACCACACGTTTACTTGTCTAACCAGAAAATATAAGGTATTATCTAATTGTTCTGCATTTTTGTTTTTTCACTTGAATCGGGTGACATAAATCTGAACAAAATAACAAATTTCTAGTTCAACACAAATTGCATAATACCTCCACTTAACATTACATTAGTTAAGTTGTAATGTAGCAAAATACATATTGAATGTTTTATTTTATCGAATAATATGAGTACAAGTATTGCATATGCCTACAAAAGAAAGTTGTACTTTCATCATTTGTTATTATCTTAAATACTAAATCATTATGACACCAAGAGGTATAAAGTTGTAAGTAAGTTTGAACATCTCTCATACTTTTCAAAAGGTGAATTTATCAAATAGATTTTTGTTTTTGTATAATGTCAAGTTGATATGTTTTTTTCCCTAAAATCTTTAGGGCTTTAGTTCATCAAAATCATTACAATTATATCCTCATTAAAAATTCAACATATCATTTATAAGAATTGAATGTAAGTAGGAGGATAACATTCCTCCCAACCACCCCAGTTAAACCAAATTAATGACTTTGAAGTTATTAATATTTATAAATATATAAAAATAGTTTTATCATATTGTTATACAAAACATATACATCATATATATATTTTTTTTCATATGATATTATAGTTATAATAAATTTGTAAATGTAAAAAAATAATATAAATCTTTTTAATTATTAATATTTGTAAACATATAAAAATAGTTTTATCATATTGTTATACAAAACATCTATATTATATTAATTTTTTTTTCATATAATATTATAATTATAATAAATTTGTAAATGTGAAAAAATAGTATAAATCTTTTTAGTTATTATTGTACAAAGTACATAAATTACATTTCATAGGACTTTATATAACATTGTTATACTGGGAACATACATTACATTGATTGTCCATAGGAATTTATAGTTATTGATATTTGGGATGGTGATTTAAGTCTATACTCTCTTTTCTTTAGACTTTAAATTAAGGCTTAAAATTTTTGTAAGTTTATGAATGGTTTTTTTATTAAATTTTAGTTGAAAATGTTAAATAGGTTTTAATTTAAGTTTGAAATAATAAAATAATCAATATGCTTGTGATTGTTTGTGATTGGTTTTTAAGATAGAGATGAATTTTTGGGTTGTTTAAATGTTTTAAGCTTTGATATTTTTCATTAAAATTAGATAATATAAATTTGGAGAAAATCATAATTTTTATTATTTAAATTGTATTTCTAAATATATAAATGGATTCAATATCTTCAACAACTTAGAGACACTAAAATTACACAAACTTAACCATTCAAATCTACAAATACAATAATTTTTTACAAATTTTTAAATAAAATTAAACTAATAATATTATCATGGAGTTTGATGGACTAATAATAAAATTAAACTAATAATATTATCATGGAGTTTGATGGACTCATTGTACAAATTCCCTTGTAGCTACAACAATAGCTTTGCCCTAGATTCGCATGAGGCTTGAAATCCACCCCATAGTGCGCTACTCTCATTTAAACCTAACTCTACTCTTGGCAATCCAAATAAATGATAAGATAAACATCAATAGTTAATAATTCTCATCCATCACATCGTCACTTTAATGTGAACTAGATCTTAGATATGGGACATAATAGCTATCTTGTGCTCCTCCCTGCAAGTACCAACCATGACCATATCCATAATCTAGACGGTGAAGATATAGACTTAGCTTAGAATTACCTACTCACTTTTGTCAAATTAGGGATAAATCTAGGCTCATACGAACTTGAAAACCATCCATCCCCATCAAAATGTGCAACCCTACTTATGATTATATTTTGTTGCACTAGAATTTAGATGTTATAAGGCTTATACATTTCAAAGTACCATACAAAAATACCCTTGATACTCGAGGGTTGAAACTAATAGGTCAACCAAATACATGAATGGTTATCTCTAACATTTTATCCTTTAATGTCTTATGAGGACATCCATTTCATAATGTACATATGTGTATTGCATGCCTCTACTCAAAGACACATGGTTAAATCCAATTCATGGATTAAATATTTGGTTATCACAATGGAGGGTTAATTATTACTCTCTACAACTCAATTATATTGTGATTTCTAAGGTAGTGCTAGCACCCTCTTCAATATTGTTTCTACTGAAAGTCCTTGGAGGTGTCTTCTCCTCGATTGTCATAGCTCAACACTTTGATCGTCTTACCTCCTTTCCTCTCCACAAGATCTTTTAAATTGTTATTGAATCCTTCATCCTTGGTATTCATAAAGTAGATCCAAGTCATTATTAAGGAAACATCAATAAATAAAACATAAATCTAAATCTTACATATCACAGAAGCTAATGGCATAGGTCCACATGAATATGACAAATGAGATCAATAATCTCTCTTAATATATCCTCACTGCATCAAAAATCAATCTTTGTTCGCTTACTAAGTGCATAACCTTTACACATAACTGCATTTTTTATCTTAAAGTCTAACAATCCCTTCATTATGTCCTCCAAGGGTGACATTGATCTATATTGCAAGTAATCAAATCTCTTTTGTTTATCACAAGCATGAGCTAAAGTATCATGCTTCACCCAATCTTCAAGAAACCTATACAAGTCACCTTTCTCACATATCTAAGGGTAAGAATTGATTATTCTTCTACTTATGATCTATCATGATGACTTGTTTATCATCAAACTAAGCCATACACTTAATACTTTTCTGCAAGGATCAAAGTAAAAGAACATTATTAGTTAAAGTAAGAATATACAAGACATATTTCAACTCAAGAACATCACTTAATGTCATGCAGAAAGAGATAGATCTTGTTTTAGTAATTGGATATATGGCATCATCGCCCAAATCCACTTGTATTCCATCTTCATTCTCTTAAAGTCCATTGAAATCCTTCTAGATGAATGTCATGTGTTGAGATGCTTCACCATCCACATACCAACCTACATTAGAGTTGGTATTAGTGGAAAGGTACAATACCATGGACAAGGTAGTCTCAAGATTTGATGTTAAATCCTCCTTTCCAATAGCTTATGCACTCCCTCCAAACTACTTCCGCTACTTGTTCTTTGTCTTCTTCCCATTACATCAAGATACATGGTGTCCCATCTTGTGGCAATCAAAACATTTCACGTCATTCATTTCTTTATTCCCATGCAATGAGGAATGTGAATGTTCATTATGTTAGAATATGATGGATGTGCTTGTTTAACCATAGACAATTTCACTATTGTCACCCAACCATAGGCCAAAGCCACCCCCGAGCAGCTTAACCTTGACACAGATTCATTCTGAAAGCAAACCCTAGGCTAGATAGCTAAACAAAGGGTGGCACACCTTTCTCCAAGGATAGCGCACCAAGAAAGAGTTGATCAGAGAGTCCAAACCATAACCAAGAGATAGTCCAATCCAAAACCGAGATCTGCTAGCTGCAACAGCTGCAACGACAACTCTCCTCCAAACTTGCGCATAAACTGGACAAGTGTGGTGCGCATAAGTGTTGCTTCTGTATTTCTGAGAATGCCTGCCAGAATGAAGACTGGCCTCCTGTATTTATACTAAATCTGGCGAACTACCAGGGACAACTTCTCATTCTGGGTACCTATTTACTTAGTATATAATATTTCCTTTAGACAACTTCTTCTCTTGGAGGATAATAACCTAATACAAGTTATCCTCTTGAGTCGACTTGTCTTCTAGGGTTATTAGACAACTAGTTAGGGTTTCTTCTTGCTTCCAGAAATATTATATTCTCACCAGGTTTACACGTGGAGGTAAATTGTCACATACCCACTAAGGAAAACAAAAAATTTCGTCGAATTCTCGAGGATCAGAATCCATGAAATACCTACGAGGGTCTTAGCATAGGCTAGTTCCTTCCTTGTCCATTTACATGTGATCATCAGTCGCGACCACAGGCCGAACAAGTATGGAATTCTTTGGCTCTTCACGGCTTAGCACTACCAGAGCGTTGAGTCTTTTGACTCTGCAAAACTAGACACGACGAAGCGTCGAACCCCGACAGGGCTAGCGAGTGGCAATTTTCCCCCTTGGGCTCTTGTCCACATGAACCTCTCCCATGTCTACGCACTTAAGCCAGCCAAGCTCTTATTGACTCTTCGTGATTCGGGGAAATGCGATGCATGACTTCCCTTTGACGCTTTTCGCTACTCGCAACCTTGCAGGTTGAAGTGTTGAGCTCTCGTGCTCTTCTTCTCCGAAATCCCAAGACGCGAAAGTCAGAAATGGTTGAATTCCTCTTCGCACTTCTCGCAACTCACAACCTCGCGAGTTGGAGCATTGAGCCTTCATTCTCCTATCTCGCAAATCTCTGAGACATGAAAAGTCAATACAGTGTTGACTCCTTTTCGGGCGACGCGTGCCCATCTCTCAATCTCGTAGGCCCCACCTGATGGATGTGCCACGTGTTCTCATGAGCCTCAACTCTCAGCACTTCACGACTTCTACGGTCGAAAGTGATCCCTTCCAACCTTCGAACCCCTGAACTCCTGATATACAATATCACCACGGAGTTCTGATCCAACGGTTCAGATTTTTCTCCTCGCCACTTTGCACTCCGCGACTTCGTGAGTTGGAGCACCCAACTCTTGCACTCTCTTCTTGCGAAACCCCAAGATGAGAGATCTCGAACTCAGACCTCTTCAGGACTACACTAATCCTAACCATCTTGCAACTCTGCAAGATCCAATGACTATCGATTGGTCACCACTTCTATCTCGAAGTGTCTCCACCATCCATACAACTTCTCTTATGGCTGCTTCTACGACTTAACTCCCTCGCAAATCAGTGCAATCCAATGGCCCACGAAAATTCAACACTTCTCCACAAAGTCTCTCTGTCATTCGTTTCTTCTCTCTTCTGCGCGCGTCTGGATGTGCTTTTTCGACGACCCAGATCTATTTCTCTCCAGCTGATCTAATGGCAGTTGTAGCTCCTCCTTGAACATGCACTTCTCTTCCTTCTCCTTGGAATATTTCTTAAGTATCAAAGGTCTCGACCTTTGCTTCTCCTCTGCAACCTTTGCAGCTAAGGTTCTGTGCACATAATGGTACTATCCCTCCCGAGCTTCTCTTCTCTGAAACCGTGAAAGATTTCCTCGACCTCTGTGATTCCTAAAGGGTCTATGTACACGACAAGGTGTTGCCTATCCTCCTCAAATGGACGACTGCGATTCTCTTGCGACTTTGCCACCCGCGAAGTCAAAAGACTTCCCTCTATGACTCCTAATGTCCGAATCCCCGATATGGGTGATTTCACGACACGTGTCCTCTCTCCAACGGACGGCTTAGGTTCTTTCACTATTTCGGGACTTCTATTGTCGAGTGCCCGGATTCTCGTCCTCTGGACTCCCGAACTCCTGAATGCCGAAATCTCGATACGAACTCCTTCTCGAGACTTCCACTTCTGTTGTTCTTCACGTGAGGTTTAAACCTCGTACAACTCTCTAAATTCCTGAGAAACGTCTTGAACTATGAATTGATTCAATGTGCGTATATACATATAAATATATTTATAAACATAACCCATATGTGGCCTATAACACACCCACTATCATAATTCTAAAAACTTTGGATTAATCTCCCACAAGTGAGAAATCTCCAGAAAACCGGCATTTGCGAAATGCCAACCCCTGGTTAAATATCGTGATTCGGGGTTTGCGGTGCCGCGGTGCACATGTACTCGGAACTCCCGATCCTCCGATCCCTGATGTGCTCCTAGCGTATTGGCTTTCCAGGCTCAGTCCTGGTCAATACGACCACAAAGTTCACAAGACCACAGTCTTAAGTTCTTGTCGGGGTTTGGCACCTCTCAATGTTATGGTGCACGAGTCCCCTGGGCTCTCAACGCACCTTTACACTGGCTAGCCCCCTTGGCTATACCAGGGTCCATGTGACCACTTACCATATATCCGCGGCTCTATAGCTACCCATTGGGGTTTCGGGGTTTATGATGTCATGATGCACAAGCCTTCGTAAATTTCGATTTCCCGATCCTCGATGCCACCTGGCGTGAACTCACGGCCAAGCTTGATCTTCCGACATTTGTCCCTTGTTCCGGTGCCTATGGCCCACACTCCTTATGATGGCGTGGAGTGACACCTGTCCTCCACTGGAGTGCTATAACTAGGGGACTGTCGCGTTTCGAGATTTCACGATTCCTCCTGTCGTGAGTTTCTTGTCATCGAGGATCCCGAATTACCGAACCCCGAACCCTCAGGATCTTCTGACACGCGTCCTCGTCATGAACGGCTCAGATCTCATCGGGAAATCACGGGTTGCGATTTCCTGATGCACAACTTCTTTACCATCGAAACTCCGATGAACAAAACTCCGAAGGCACCCGATCCTTGGCCACCTGTCCTCGCAGACGAACGGCCCAGATTGATTCTCGGGGTTTCGAGACTTATGAGGTCTTGGTTCTCATGGCCTCGAGAACTCCTATAGCCCCTTAATCTCCGACACCTGTCCCTCATATGGACGACTCAGATCCTATCGGTAAATCGTGGATCGCGATTCCGGATGGAAAGAGTTCTATGTATTCAAAAACCCCGATATGCCGAACTCCGACTCTCTGGGATCCTCTACCACGTGTCCCTGTTGTTTGGCGGCTCAGATCTTGTCGAGGTTTCCACTTGGATTTCCCCGAGTACTTGTCCACGGGAATGCCGATTTCCCGATGGAAAATATCCCGATTTCCCCTCCGGATCTCCTGACACACGTCGCGCATAATGGACGGTCCAGATTCAATCGGGAAATCGCGTATCGCGATTTCATTGTGCAACGGTTCTATACTCCTAAAATCCACGATGAGTGAAATCTTGATGCCTTCCAGAACGTCGACACGTGTCCTGCTGAGATCAACGGCTAGGACTCTCCCTCTGCACACTAGGGTTTAGCTCCGGTGCAACTCTTCCCGATCCAACGGTTTATGGGATTTCTACTCCAGATCTAATGGCTCAAATCACTCCCTCGCGCGTCTACCCCTGCGCTTAACCCCCGCGCAGCTTCTCCGGATCTAACGGCTGTCGGGTAATGTGAACCGAGATCTAACAGTCCAGATTCATTCTTTTGGGTTTTGGGATTTACGATCCCAATTTCTCGTTGCTCACGATGAGAGAGGGCAAGGCATGTAACGCCTGTGTTACTTTCATCAATCTAATGGTTGTGAATGACTATGGTTCACTCCGACGAGATCTCATCCATCGACTTATTCATCGCACCACACTACTGTCTTGGACCTAAATAGGATCGTTCCTCGTACAGGGTTAATAAGGACTATGCGTTCAAATCCTTATTCTAGGTTCTAGGTGAACCTTTCCAAAGAGGGAATCTCTGTGACAGGATCCTTACCGGGTCATTCCCAGGAGCAGATAAAGGAAGACAACTTCCCAAGAACAACTGGGCATGGTTAACTTCATTTTATTGACGAAATTCGTGCATGATATCATTTGTAATAAGCATATATTGACCTATGCATATCAAACACTACGCGGATACTCGTATGCTGTAATTCTTCACAATTTCACAAGTTCTATGAGCTAACATCTACTTCGTATTAACAATTGTTGTACAGACAATTCCTTCACAGGAAACATTTACAATTCCACAGTCCATGAATATATATGACAGCATATAAATTTCAGAATGC
>ML847923.1:22563-34201 GCA_009831015.1 Picea engelmannii | reverse complement strand
AGGATTGTAATGATGACCATGTGAGCTAGTGGACTCGTGTATACCCTAGTTAAGCGAATATGGAAAAATTAATTCAAGGAAATGGTTGTAAATAGGGAATGTTTTGCTATCGATGAGATTGAATTCTCTCTCCCTAATGTTTGTGGAAAAATTAGCACAATTCACCTTTCTACTGCCCATATAGATATCAAATTCACTATGAAAAATACTCTCCTGGCAAGGATGAATGTTAGTAGACTTTGGATAAGCTTCAATTACTTAATGGTACACTTTAACCTCAGGTTTTCCAAAGTTATGGTGGTCGCACGAATTCAAACAAGGAGTGAAAGGCTCAGTCCAAATGATATATAGGGGACAAAACCAATCTAGACACAAATTTCCTATTAACCTTATTGCCTTCCTACAGGAGTGTACTAATGTCTCTCTGGATATTAATGGTTTCAAGTGGGTCTCGCTTTATGGTCATGTTTATATAAGTAATGGTGAAGACCTAATTTAAGGGCTCACAAAAGGGGATGTGAGTGCAAGAGGAATTCATTGTGGTGATAAGTAATACTTCCCAAAATCATTAACTTACTATTGGAATCGATGGAAGCATACATGGCTTTTCTTATCTATGTTTGAGCAATGGCAACATTATTTGTTAGAGCCATGAGTGCATGCCTTCCTATTCACAAGAAAGGATGTGAGAGTTCTCTCATGGTTGTGGAAGTGAATCCAGTGGATCTGCTTTCCTTCTAAATCCAACAATATACACACCCACTAGAACCCTAATTGTTTGAGATACAAATCCTTTATCCATTATCATAGAGTTAAGCATGGACCAAAAACCTAAAACTCACGATCTATAGAGTGAAAATACCAATGCTTCTCTTTGTGAAAAGAGGACTTGAGTGGTCCATGGCATCATGAAAGTGAAGCTCAAACACCACATATCCTTTTCATATATATATATATATATATATATATATATATATATAATATGTTAAAAATGGTGCATGAAACCTTTACATTACTTTGAACACTCCAATCGCTAACATTGGGATAAGGTTGAATAGGTGATAGCCCTAACTCTCTCTTTACAAACTTTACCATGAGCCTCCCTCTACGATATCGCATTTGAAAGAGTGATTATGAATGGCATATGTTTCCATAACATGTAAAGTGAAATACATGTAACCTTCATGATATTCGATGTGACCCCATCTTCGCTTTTGTGAGGGCCATACCCCTATCGCGGCTTGCAAAGTGGAGCATTGCTTTTCCACGAGTCTCTGCATTCGAGATTATGAGTGTGACTTAAACCCTATCCCGTGTAATTAGGATGATCACTAAACTTTGTTTCAAGCTACATCACGTTGTATCTACGTCACCATACGAATGTCTCTCGTGGGAAATGTAGTGAGTTATATCATGTATATATTGGCATGTTGTGGGGTCAACAATGAAAACATATTTTAATATTTTATGAGTATGTCATTTAAAAAAAACAAACATTCGGAAGCAATAGTATATGTTTAGATTGTCTTGGGTTTATAGTTTGGGTGGTTTGATAGCATGTTTGTTATCATCTTCATCAGGTTTTAATTCTCTCAAAAGTGGACATGTTGGTTTATTGTGATAAGGCTAGAAGGGTAGACAATCCCTGGGATAGAAGTCCAGTCCAGTGGGCTTTGAGATGCCTCGACCCTTGCTAAGTCACAAATTATTGGTATATCTGGCTTGCGGGTTGTTGGATATACTCAGGTTGTAGTGGCAGCGAATGAACTTGATCTCAGGCCTAGCCCAAATCAAACCTACCAATTATTGATTCCCTAGATTAAAAAAAATAGTGTATACATACATTAAGCATGATAAATAACTTAAGATAGTTGAATTCCTGTATTTAAACTCTAAATTTGAAGATTTGATTGAATGTTAGTGAAAACTTAGTATTGTTGAATCATGAGTCAAGGTTAGAAATAATTTCCTCCTTATTTTTTATCCTTTTTCTTTCGCAACACAAAATGTGTAATAACATTAAAACTACAATATTAAACCGAAAGAAAAATAATTCATGTGGTAAATAACGAATCATGGCTTACCTTTGGTCAAATAACAAAACCACAAACCTTTGAGCATGGTCATTAAAGAAGCTTGATTCCATAGCAATATTGGGAGTGAAAGGGGTTTCTCCTTGTTTCTTCTTTGTTTTCTCAATGCTTTGGGAAGATGCAAAGGTAGAAGTAAAAGAACAAAGGCTAATCACTAAGTTTTTGCATTTTGCCAATGTAAAGTAACCCTCGCTTTAATTGGCATAATTGGCATAAAATTTGCCTACATGCATTGTTTATTTTAATAAAAAAATTGTGTTTTTATGCTTTATGTGCATGGTAAACTTAAGTTTTGTATCTTTCAAAAATAAAGAGAGAGAGAAACTAAAGAGAAGGAAATTCATTGTCGAGGCTAGGAGAGAGTCACCAAGGTGATGAGAACAACATTTGAAGAGATTTGTTGATAGAACGATTAATGAAGGAAGAAATACAACTCGCTACCAAGGATGAAGAGAGGTATTGATGTGAAAAAGAAAGCATGAACAACAATGGGTAATGAATAATTATAGTCTTCATTTTTCAAGATAATGAATCAAATGGTTTTGAAACTCTAAAACAACTATATGGGGTTTAATATTCCTATGGGGATAGAGTAATGGTTTTAAACATGAAAACCATAACTATCAATATAACTATTCCATGAAAACCTTTGACAATAACTATCAATATAACTACTTGGCCTGCAGGGGTGTAGATCGATTGGCAAGTGCCGTGTAAATGGAAGGAAATGTAAAAGGAGGTCTCAAGTTCGATTCTCACCCCGATTTACCTGTGCCCCATGCTTGTGGGCTATGTGGATGCACTTGGAGGTTATAGAGGTAGCAGATGGGAATCAACCTCATGTCGCGTGAGTACGAGAACTGCGAGTTGTTGATTATGCCAGTCACAAAAACAAAAAAACTATCAATATAACTATTTGATAACAACTATCAATATATTTATTCCATGAAAACCTTTTGAATATTTCATACAACTTGAATAAGAAAAATATGTATCGTTTATCTACTAAAAGTAATAAAGAGATTGGTAATCTCACACATAAAATGTTGCGACATATAAATGACATATAAACAACAAGAAATATTTGCACTGAGATCATAAAAATCATAACATTTGAAGCATATTCAGAGCCATTGCTTCTCATAAAATTATTGCATGCAATGAGGACGAATGTGCTACGAAAAGAAAGGTCTGATAGGAAATAAGTGATGAAGAAAATCGTTGCCAATTAAGACCAACCATACCAGATGAAGAAGTTGTTTTCAGTTAAGTGGTAAGCAAAGACAAATCACTTCCAAGGCCATATTTCACGCACTAGAGAAAGAGAGTGATTCTAGGAAGAATAATAAGTTGAGGAAAGTTGTTGCAACAACTTATCACATGCGTTGAATGGAAGAAAATACCCAGACAATTATTTAATAATCAATAAAAACCACTTCATATCTTAGCAGATTGTTGTCTTCAAAACTCACTTGGTTCGTCGAACAGAGAAGAGAGAGCTTCCAAGTGATAGAGATGGAGCGATTTGTGGGTGGAAGAGGAAAATCGCTACCAGTGCTTATTTGATACATAGATGATTAAAAACGACCCAAGCAATTTGGAAGACCATTCAATTCACCAAAGGGGTAAGGAAATGGTTGCATGGGTTCTCTTGGTCGTTGCAGTGAGATATAGTGCTTCCAACGATTTACTAATTGGGAAAATATTTGGCTTAGGAAAATTGCTACATGGGTTCTCTTGAATCGCCAAGGTGAAATGCACCAAGTGAAGTGGTTTCCTAATGGAGAAAATTAATCCAATAGTCAAATCGGAAAATCATCACATGGATCCCTATGCGTTAGGGTTAATTACATCAAGTAGAGTAATTTCCCAAGTAAGAAAGATACTAAACAAGGGGAAAGTCAAATCATTGATTAAGTTATTCAAACTCATTGAGATTAAATGTACCAAGTGAAGTGATTTTTTGAAGAAAAAAAAGGGGGGAATTAGTTATTTTGGAAAATCATTGCATGGGCTTCCTTGATATGTTGGGGTATGTGGGAGACTTACTAAGCAATTTAACAAGTGAGAAACCATCTCTAAAGTTTTCCATTTACTCTTTTCCTCAGTGGGGTATGTGAGAGATCTACCAAGTAATTTAGCAAGTTGGAAACCATCTCTAAAATTTTCCATTTACTTTTTTCCTTGTCCTTCTTTTTACTTAAATTTTATCATTATCATTAATTGTTTCTAGATATTTGATAGTGATTCCAACCTCATTTAAATTCAAATTTAGAAACTGTAATTTAGAATTCCACTCATAATTTAGAATTTTATCATTATCATTTATTGTTTCAAGATATTTGATAGTGATTCCAACCTCATCTAAATTCAAATTTAGAAACTGTAATTTGGAATTCTCCTCATAATTTAGAAGACTCAATAATTTTCAATATTTCAACATTTGTTGATTTCAGTATATGGTTTAGTGGTGTGATTTAGCAATGCATGCATGCTTTGAAAAATCAAAGCCATGCATTTCCTTGACATTCTAAAATGTTGTGTTTTTAAACTTTACTTTTATTAGCATGCTTTTCTTTTTATGAATTAGCATTCATTGTCTTTGTTAATCCAGACTTTGCTTTTAGTCCAAACACTTGTGTTTTTAATTGATTTCCATTACTCATCCATTATGCCTCTTCAATTTCAATTGCTAAATTTATAGAGTGCAATTCAAATTTAAAGATGGAATTCATTAATTAAAAATAATAATTCGACAATGATTATGAGACATCATAAATTCAATCTCAAAATTGAATATAATAAAGGATTTAATAAATGTGCGACGATACATGCTCAACCAAAGTGATTACGTTATAGTCATCAGTTAATTTAATACGTTGTGATCATACAAAAAAATTGAAAAGCATAAAAAAGGAGACACTCCTTGATTACCACTAAAACATAACCCCATGTTCATCTCAAGACTCACATAAAACAACATTGTCAAACCCTTTAATTGGAAATCCCTTTAAAATCAAATGGAGAACATAAGGTTGTATGAAGGCAAGGAATGTTATAAGGCATAGCCATAAGAGGCATGTTCTTAAAAACCGATGGAACCCATACCTTTCAGAATGGGACTATTGAGGACTCAACAAGGCCTAAAAAAATGGGACAATAAGACACATAGGCTTGTTGTGAAAAAACAAATATGAATTGATGCAGTTCTAAGGAATTTATTGGCATGGATGACACATAAGACCCCTTTAACCATGAAGAAAATGCCATGGGTTAAAATCTAAATCCTAGAGATGTTGAAACAAAATACGATGGACATAGAAACCAAGAGGAAACTTTAAACATTGTGAAAACCATGAGGAGCCTAAGGATTGAGGTTTTGAGTTGTCAAGTACATAATGAAAGGTTAGTTAAATATCAAGAGTAAAACCCAATGAATGCTCAACTGATCAAAGCATAACACAAATACAAAGGAAATTACATCATCAATAACATTCTAATAATGTAGATGGCATCAAAAGCAGCTCAAGGAGGGGTTCTCGTGGGAGATCCTAGGAATTAAGAAGGAACTCACATGATGAGATATACTAGTCATCTCCATCGGGTTCATATTTTAGTGATTCACATATATCCGAGGAGCCTTTGAGAAACTGTAAATCTTCTCTGAGTAGTATGTGGAGAAAGAGACACCATTAGGATAGACTACAAGGAGAGTTTTAAAAGATGAAACCACCCACCTTTGACAATGAGAAATTCTAAACAAGATGTTGAGGCAAGGTTGCTATCGATGAGGAACTATTTCAAAATCCATGATTACTTAGGAGACATGAAGGTCATAATTGTTGTTTATAACCTAGCAAGAAAGGCTTCTCTTTGGTGGGAACATCACTAATAGGTTAAAAGTATCAATGATGTGAGAGGAAATTTAAGTCATATTTTTAGCTAAAGTACCTCTCTAATCATTACTATGAGAGCAAAGTGAATGAATTTTATGAGGTAAAGCTAGGACCAATGTCAGTTGATGAATATAATAAAAAATCGCAAAGCTTATAAAGTATGTCAAGTACATAAGAGATGAGAAAGTGAAAACACAATCTTTCCTGAGTGGACTACCTCCATCGTATAAGAACCAAATTGAAATTATGAAACCTTAGGAAATCACTATGGTCCAAAAGCCAAATGTTGTGAAAATAAGGACAACAACAAATTGGTTTTATAGAGGACTTGGAAGGATATGAAAAGAGAGAAGCATGATAGAAGAAAGGTCTCAAACCTGCTTTATTTAGAAATGATCCAAGAAATTTTCATCAAACCCATCCATCTCAAAGTGGGACGAAGCCAACTAAGTCCTTAGGAGAGAGGATAAACAACCATTTAAATGTTGTGGTTACGTAGAGGATCACATGTACATGGACTATTCACATTGGAAAGACAAATATATGATTGTTCACAACAATCAAGAGTATACTAGCATGGATGATATGGCATGAATGTTCCTCGAATTTGTGTTACATGAGAAGACCACCAAGCATACCACCAATAATACATAATCTAAATTAAAGTTGAGATTGCAAATTAATTTATTTCAATTTTATTTGATCTCGGGGTAATTAATAGTTGTGTCACTCCTAAGCTTGTTGATAGTTGTCTTATTAAGAGAAGTAATCATAAAAATCCTTGGTTGGTACAATTAGATATTGCAACCAAAAGGCAGGTCAATTGGATGGTGGAGCCTTGTCTATAAGAGTTTAATGAACTCTCTTCATAAGCATAAACTTTTGGGAATCAACCATTTAGTAGAGGTTTTTGAGGAATCATTGTAAAAAAGATCTTGTTTGCAAAGGGTTTTCAACAAAGGTTTTTAGGTAGGTGGCAAGCAAAGGTTTTTGCATAACTTAACCTTAGGCATGCCATATTCTTATTGATGCACTAATTTACTTCATGAATAGGTGCACTGATGTTCTTCTAAGCATGTGTACCAAAGAGTCAAGACACAAAAATTAATTTATATTCATTGGCTCTATCCATAGAAAAAAACACATTGCCAAAAACATATTTTAAAACAAAATAAGAATGTTGCAACTTCATCAAAATATTAATGACAATGCTCCACATGGATTGTAACATATTGTTTAAAAACCCCACAATACATTTACATTTACTATTAGTGGTATTAGTGTTGTGTTCCTCCTTTACAACACCAATGCACCTCCTTAAGCTTAATCACACTTTGCCATACTTATATATTGCTATCCATTTATCATTCTTCGATATTATCTTTTTTGGGGGTCTCAAAATACTATTTGCAAATTCTTATAAATTTATTGCTATGGAGCCTTGAGAACATGCATCAACCTACGTAACCCTTTAATTGCCATGATTTATTTTTTTTACTTTCTATCTACAATAATTACTTTTTTCTATTTTTCTTTTACACGATGCATAGTGCTTCAATAATTTTATTAGTGTATTGAACGCAACACTTTCGTTTTATGATAAGAGCAATATTTTTTTGGTGTGCCCATTCATACGAAGTACCATTCCATCACGACACTTGCTCACAATTTACCATGTGAGCACCATGACATGTTCTCCATAGATTAAAAATCCTTTCTAGTGCACATGTCGTTATACAATGCACCCAAACCAATGCTTAATGTAGACATAGGTGCACTATTAACCCTTCTCATTTCTAACATGCCAAGGAAACATGTTAAAATTTTAAAGAGAATCTATGATTATGTTGTTAATAATTCTCCAAATAGATCGATTGTTTTTATTATTACATTATAATTAATTAATTTGTAATTTCAACATGTTTTCCTCCAGTGTTTGTTATCACACATTCTTGCAATTTAGTACAAAGCTTTCACAAGGTACAAAGATGACTGGAACATGGAAGTGTTGTCATTGTCACCTAAACAACTACTTCCCTCGTTTTAGTGAAGGACAAGTCCAATAAAAACGAGGCTTCCCTAGTAGTACCTAGGGTTCCAAAGGAAAGACAAAGCCAAGTCTAAGGTCACCTATGCTACTACCCAAATTACCACTAACGGATTATGATAGATGAGTTATAGATTAGGTGGTTACACAGAGTAAATTTCAGAATTAGGGTTTGCTCACTTTAGCATTGTTTTAGAGAGCTTACTAAGTGATTATCCAATGAAAAATTATGCCCAAATAGTTTGAATCTGAAAAATACTAAAATTTGTCATAAAATTTGCATAAAAGATAATAAATTATAGAAACAAACAATTTTTTTATTATTATTTTTTTTAACAAATACATACATGATTTTTCATTAAAAAAAGAGGTCGCTACATAACTACACCATTTACAAGCAAAATTATAGGAATGTCCATCTCGATATATAGGCTTATATATAAAAACCAAGTTTTTAAAACATCTTATGAGATAACCTTGCAGAGATTACCACTAACAACGTTTTTCACAAATTTCCCCAAAATCATAACAACACAAAAATACACAATATTCTATGGTAAGTCACCATCTTGAGCCTCCTTCCCTTCAATAGAGAGTAGAAGGCCTAGCTCTTCAACTTCCATGGGGTCATGTATTTGACCCCTTGTTTCTTCCTCTATACATACCCACTAAATGAGTTCATTGAATCATGGTTGTTCGATGCCCGAGACAGAGTCCATTTGTTGTTGTAGAATCACCATTCGTAGTTGTTGGAATCCAGCCTCTAAAGAATCAATGCTCTGCATCTGTACTTGGAGAAATTCCAAAACATTGGCCACATTCCAGCTATGACCTATTCCAGCTCAGTTAGTTTCACATTGATGCAATGAAGAGTTTGATTGTTTGCTTGGTTGGCCTCCTCGTGCCTGTGGAGGATTTCTTCATGTCTCTCTAGTCGATATCACCCATTTTAACTACAAAAAAATCTTGCACAAAAAATATGTCAAGCCAAATAAAATTCCCACAACACTTCCCAATTCCAAATGAAACCCACTAAGATTTAACCCCAATCCCAAATCTGTTAAAATTCAGAATGGACAAATTTGTATAACATCATAGAGCTTGAAATGTAGATAGGAAGGCACTAGGAAAAAGAAACTAAGAAATATGATAATTTTCAAACCATTCCAGGAAGATAGTCGACATCAACTAAGTTGGACAACCTGCACTCATTGCCTTCTGAATCCCACTGAAGTTGCACACCCATAACTCAAAATCACCTAATATCCTAAAACCCCAAACAAACACCACATCGAAGCACCCAAACCAAACCCACTAGAGCCGAAATAATCTACTCTCCACCAGAAAAAAATTCATTTTAACTCACCTCCATCACTCAAATGATCCCACATTTCAATAAACCTCCACACATATTACATTCAATAGCACCTTGAGTCGGCCAACTATTCAAGAATGTGAGTGGTATGAGTTTACTGCCATATCTTCCCTTATGTGTCATATCCATTCTTTGCATTGAAAGGGGTGATAATTTAAAGACCACTTTGGTTGAGGAATGAGGTTAGTGGATAATACCCCATTTTTAACCAATGTCCCAACATTTAAACAAGATTTTATTTTGGCCCAATGGTATACCAAGCTATTGAGCTCTCTTTTGATGTGGAATAATGGCATTCCCCAAACTTTATGACCATGCATCTTACCCTCGATATGACAGATCTCAACACATTTCTTTCCACGTCAACATGATTTACCATGGTTTTTATGACCAACATTGAGTCCCTCAATGCCACAAGATCATTGATTCCTAATTCATTTGCGAGACATAGGCCCATCCACAATGAATAAGCCTCGACGAGGTTATTGGAAACATTTCCTAGCCCCGGGCCATAATAAATCAACCTTTTTCCTCCATGTAAAAAAAGAAACAAGTTATAACAATAATGGGTTTCATCCACTTAAACAAATTGTAAGAAAGTGATTTTTAGGGCTAAAACAAGGAATAAAACTAGGGTTTATATGACTTGCCAATTTTTGAAATTTTAAGAGCATATAAAAACCAAAAAGACAAAGACATCCATCCCTAAAAGTGTTGTAATACAAACAATCTAGGGAAATTTTCCAATTAAATCATTTTTAGGCCAAAAATGCAAGGGAAACCCTAGATGTCTAGGGTTTTGATGCCTATAACTTAAGTATAGGTTGTTAAAACCATAGATTTACCCTAAAACAAAAGTAAAATTTGGAGTTTTGAGTTTTGAGTTTAAGATTGACTAGATAAGAAAAGACTAGTCGCTATTGATTTTTTTGGGGCATATGGGATCAATTAAGGATCCTCTTTCAGTGAGTGTACGTGAAACTAGGGTGATAGCTAGGGTTCTCCACTAAAACCCTAACAAATTGTCCTAGTGTCTTACAAGTTTCAATATAATTCAAGGGGAAGATCCTCCACTAGTAATCTTCCAAGGGTTTGAATAAGGGGCGTATTCAAGAAAAGAGAAAGAGATTGCACCAACAACACTAGAGAATCATAAATACTCTTAAAAACCATTCATAAACAAAATCCACAAAGATTAAGAGAGATCGCTTACTCAATAAATTGATTTCAACCACAAAACCCTAGATCAAAGAATATCCAAGTAATTACAAAGCATCCAAGTACATCATCCTCGACAGAGGATATCCATCCATATCAAAAATTCATAATAGTAGACAAGCAATGTTCTCTACAAGTTCTAGTAATGAGTTACAAATGAGAGGTGCTTCTCTATTTATATGAAGATATCTAGCAACCCTCTTAATATAAAAATAACATTCTCCTAGCTTTTAGCCTAAAAGAATATAAAATACCATTATCTCTTTACCAACCCTAGAGATATGGTCAAAAATACATAAATAATGAGGTGGTTATGCCACCTATACAATAATATCCACGATACACGAGTGAATGGGTCAAAAGACCCCAAAGATGCTCCCTAAATGAACTAAAACCTCCTCAAATGCCAAGTCATCCTCCTCAAAAGCATGAAAGAAATCTCCATGTGTGGCACGTATGTGCTCTGGAAGTGGACGACTCACTCAAAAAGCAACTAATGGCCATTCTACAACTAATGGCATTGATTTGGTGGAATTATGGGCATTTTTTCGAAAGATAATTGTTCCTAAAGTTGGTTGTACTCAAAATATGTGATAAAATCTCCTCAAGGTGTGCAACATCATTGTCATAGTCTCCCATGCAACATAAAAAGTGATTCATGTCAAAATGAAAATTCCATGAGGTAGAGAAACATTAAGTATCATCTTCCAACTTCATGGTAGCTCATGGAATTCATACCATTTTCGAATTTAAGATATGATGGGGACATGGTCAACCCCTATTACATGTGCCAACACCCAAGAAGAGAAGTAGTTCCTAGGAAAACTAATCAAGGAGCATGTGTAGTGATAGATGGTATGGTTTGGTGGGTAACTTTATGAGTTGCATTGCATAGTCATGTGAGTTTGTTTAAGATATTCATCCACATGAGTGCCTTTGAAATATGAGGGAGCACTTATACAATGAGTTACCCTTTCCTCGACACCATTTCTTACTACCCCTCACTTGC
>ML847923.1:0-12545 GCA_009831015.1 Picea engelmannii | reverse complement strand
GTGGACCATCAAGGAAAGAAGGTACAGGAAAAGAAAATTACTTTATGTTGATTATTGATGACTATTCTAGACTAACTTGGGTTGCCTTTTTGAAAGAAAAATCTGAAGCATTTGAAAAATTCAAAGTGTTTAAGGCCTTGACTAAGAATCAAAGAGGAAAAAGATTAAAGGCAGTAAGGTCTGATAGAGGAAGAGAGTTTAGTTCAGGTAACTTCAAAGAGTTATGTGATAAACATGGGATCAAAAGAGAGTACACAATTCCAAGGACTCCACAGCAAAATGGAGTTGTTGAGAGGCATAATAGGTCAGTACAGCAAATGGCAAGATCAATGATGAATGAAAGGAACATACCTCGGACATATTGGGTGGAAGCAATTCATACAGCTGTTCATATCCTTAACAAAGCTCATCTCAGGCCACACAGTGACAAGACTCCCTATGAACTATGGTTTGGAAGACCTGCTTCAATCAAGCATTTTAAAGTTTTTGGGAGTAAATGTTATATCAAGAACAATGATGAAAATATTGGAAAATATGATGACCGGGCTGATGAAGGTATCTTTTTGGGTTATGCTACAAATAGTAAAGGGTACATATGCTACAATAAGAGACTACATAAACTAGTTGATTGTATACATATAAAATTTGATGAAGAAATCCCAGTCAGAAATGTAAGCAGTGCTGAACCAAGAACAAGGTAAGGCATGAAACAGTTTCCAAAGTGAAACATTCTCCTCAAAAGGTTGAAATAGCCTACTAAAAGGTGAAACGACTTTCTCAAAAGTTGTCCCACAAGTGGTCAAAAAAATGGTGATAATCTTCCCGCGACAAATTTTAAAAGCACCATAACTATGTCAACTTTGGCCCAAATTTCTATTATGACCACATTTCAGAAATCTTGTGGCCATTCTGCAACTAATTGCCTTGATTTGGTGGAATTAGGGGCATTTTTTCAAAATATAATTTCTCTTGAATTTGTATGCCCTCAAAATATGTGATAAAATCTCCTCAAGGTGTGCAACAACCCTGCAATAGTCTCCCATGCAACACAAAATGTGAGTCATGTCAAAATGCAAATGCCATTAGGTATAGAAACATTAAGTATCATCTTCTAACTTCACAATAACACATGGAATTCAAACCATTTTCCAAGTTAAGATATTATGGGGACATGGTCAACCTCTATTACATGTGTCAACATGTAATGTTCCCAAGCCAATTTTTTCACTGGAAACACTAATTATTCATTGTTTACTGTTGTTTAGTTGTGTGCTTGCAGGTTTACTCATGAAGTTGCGCATTAGGGTTTATGTTTATGAGATGAAAGCATGTAGATATGGATCTGAAGATATAGCATAATGAAAGACAAGATACAACAAGAAATACCAATATGGAACCAAATAACTCAAATCTAACCTTTATTTAGATAATATAGAGATCTTGATACAACAGATCTGCAGATCTGGAAGAATACCAATGAGAATATACAACTGGAATAAGAGTTGCTACAAAATGCTCAAGACTGAAGATATAATCCTTCAAAGGCAATATAATAAGTTGAAGCAAAGCACAATATTGATTTATTTCCTTCCAGGGATCAGATCCAAACCCCCCTAGTTGAGTTGCGCCCTTCTGGATGGCTGAATAGACTCAATATTTCGGCCCTGTTGTTGAAGGTCTCCAAATACTCTGAAACCAGATAGAATGGTAGATAGGTGAAATACAAACCCCTCGTGAACTCTCAGGCTGAATGACAGAGATCTGCTCCTCCTATAATTGAAACCCCAAACTGGGTTGCGCCCTCCTGGATGACCAAAGAGACCCAATATTTTGGCCTCACTTCTAGGAACCTCCAAATGCTATGAAACTAGTTGGAAGGGTAGATCGGGGCAAGATAAACCCCCTGGTGAAGTCCCCAACTGAATAATGAAGATATGCTCCTCCAAACTGATGAAACCCCTTTCTACAATGTGCCCTCCTTCTCTCCAACTCGTGCCAAGATCTAGAAAATCATATGGCAAGTAAGCCTCTCCTAAAATAGTCTAGAAATGATGGTTGAATCCCTACAAAGAAAACCCAGAAATCCAAATGCACATAATCCTCCTCTATTGCCTAGATCGAACACTTCTTCTTCCAATGGTGCTCCCCCGTTGTTGGAAACCCCCTAGGTTGTGCATTGTTCCTTCCTTGGATGATAGATGGTACCTATAAATGTTGTAGAATTGTGTGGGAGGATTATTGCACCCTCAAGACCAAGCTTGTATCAAGAAAGGTGGGATCTTTCACCACCGAGTTGATCTCTAGGGTTTGTAATCTCAAAACCCTCAAAACTCCTTTGTGATCAAGAGCCCAAATGAAAAATGTAATAATAATCCAGAATGAGTGAGAAGTCTGCCCTTCCTTTATTTTATACTCCCGATCTATTTATTTCTCTGTTGAGTTAGTTAACCCCTAGGGTTAACTCCTAGATTTTCCACACATGTTCTTTTCTTTCCTTTAGTTACCTTTTTCCCCCAAAGTCAACTTAATATTATAATGTTATGTTTTGGGTTTTCTTTGTCCCCCTGATGCATGAGACTATAGTATAGTGGGGACAAATATACTATTGAGTCTCTCATAACCTCTTCATCAGGAGGTGGGGGACATTATAGTCTCCCCTGCTAGAAATTGCTTTCCCAAAAGCAATTCTTAACCTGTCTCCTGAAGCACATGTTCACCTTCCCAAGTAGTATCCTCTATGGATAAATTATTCCACCTAACCAAGTACTCCTTGATGCTCCTCTTCCTTAACCTCTTTTCCCTTACTTCTAATATTTCTTTTGGAATGAATATCAAATGCCCCTCTTCCTCCAAGGTTGGAAATTCCTCGATATGAAGGATTTGTTTACCTATGGCCCTCTTTAAGCATGACACATTAAAGACATTGTGTATTTTGTTTCCCTGTGGTAGATCAATCTCATATGCCACATCCCCTACCTTTATGTTAACCTTGTATGGTAGAAAGAAGTGATGTTGGAGCCTTTATGCACCACTCCTCTTAACGGATGCTTACATGTATGGTTGGAGCCTCAAGTAAACCAAATCACCAACCTCAAATGTGCGCTCCACCCTATGCTTTTCCGTCTGTACCTTTTGTTGATTATGTGGCCTTTGTAGGTGGTCTTTAAGTTCTCTAAGTATATCCTGACTCTGCCGAATCCAATTCTGAACCATGGGAGCCATGTTGTCACCAAAGACAATCTCAACAAAGGGGAGGAGATCATAATTGTATAAGGCTCTAAATGGTGACATACCAATAGACATATGATGGGTGGTGTTGTAGCAATATTCCCCCAAATGAAGCAACTTAACCCATGCCTTCTACTTCCCTGGCACATAATTCCGAAGGTAGCCTTCAACCCACTTGTTGACTATCTCAGTTTAGCCATCAGTTTGAGGATGATAGCTAGTACTAGGGGTTAAGATTGTACCAACCAACCTGGATAGATCCTGCCAAAAGGTGCTCATAAACCTGTTGTCCCTGTCACTCACAATAGTTTTGTGTAAACCATGCAACCTGGAGACCTCTCCGAAGAACAAATTTGCAACCTGTGTTGCACTGTAATCCATGGCAATAGTGAAAAAGTGAGAAAACTTGTTTAACCTATCTACCACCAAAAATATGCAAACCTTGCCCTGGGAATTGGGCAACCCCGTGATGAAATCCATGGATATGCATTCCCATTTGTGCTCAGGAATGGGAAGTGGTTGCGGTAATCATGTTGGATGAGTGTGTTTGTCCTTGTTCACCTGGAAAGTGGTACATTCCTTGATGTGGCACATCACATCTTCCTTCATGCCCTTCCAAGCAAATCTTTCCCTTATTTTTCAGTATGTCTCAATGAATCCCTGATGTCCTGCTACCGGTGAATCATGGCATGCTTGTAGAAATTTGGTTTTAAAGGTTTATTCGGGGACCAAGAAGATTTGGCCCTTGTGATATATTATGTCATCCACAATCGTGAAGTTGTCATATTGTACCTGTCCATCCATCAATTCACATGCAAACCAATTTTTTGAGTATTCCACCAAAAGGTGGGCCTTCTAGTCAATTGAAATGTCGGTCATAGCATAAACTGATGGTCTTCTAGATAAGGCATTTGCCACCACATTCTTTTTCCCTTTGACAAACTCAATTTCAAATTCATAATCATGTATCTTGCTAATCCATTTTTTTTGCCTCTCATTTAAGTCCTTTTGATCCATAAAGTACTTGAGGCTGTTGTGATATGTCCTCACCATGAATTTTACCCCAACCAAGTATTACATGAACTTAGCCAATGCATGCATGATGGCTAACATCTCTTTGTCATAGATGGTGTAAAGAAGCTCGGGACCCTTCAATTTTTGTCTATCATAGACAATAGGGTGCCTATTCTGCATAATCATTGCTCCAATGCCCTCCCTTGAGGCATCACACTCCATTGTAAAAGGTTGTGCAAAATCTGGTAGATCCAATAACGAACAAGTTCGCATTACCTTCTTCATCTTGTCAAAAGTAAACCGTGCTTCTGGACTCCACTTGAATGCGCCCTTCCTGGTCAAATCGATCAAAGGTGCGCAACGTTGAGAGAAACCTTTGACAAACCTCCTGTAATAGCAACAGATGCCAAGAAACCCCTTTAATTCAATGAGTGTCTCAGGTATGGGCCAATCAAGTATAGCTTGTATCTTCTCTTGGTGTACCTATACCCCTTTCACCCCAATCATGTGTCCCAAATAGAGTACCTTTGTCATTCCAAATTCACATTTGGATTCTTTATCATATAGAGATTATATTTCCATGATGGCCAAAATCTATTCAACATGTTGCAGATGTTCTTCCCATGTTTTGATGTAGATCAATAAATCATCAAAGAAGACCAAGAGGAACTTCCTTAGTTGCTTGTTAAAGACATGGTTCATACAAGATTGGAAGTTGTTTGGCGCATTAGTTATCTCAAAGGGCATTACCAAGAACTCATAGTGACCATAGTGACATCTGAAAGCGGTCTTGGGTACATCTTGCTCCCTCATTTTTATTTGATGATAGCCAGAGTGCAAGTCAATCTTTGTGAGGTATACATCCCCATGAAGCTCATCCAATATATCATCAATCCTAGGGATGGGGTATCGATTCTTGATCGTATTCTTATTCAATGCACGGTAATCAATTCACATGCGCATGGTTCCATCCTTGTTTTTCACTAACACCACTGAAGATGTGAAAGGATTGGAACTTGGCCTAATGTGGCCCATATCTAACAACTCTTTGATGGCCTTCTCAATCTCATCTTTATACTTATTTGGGTGCCTATAAGGAGTTGTGATGACAAGTTTCTCTCCCTCTTCCAATTCTATGATGGGCTCAACCCCCCTATCTGGTGGTGCTCCTCGTGGAATGGGTTCAAAGACCTTATTGTGTCTGTCAATGATTCTATGAATCTATGGTGAGTAATGAGTATCCCCCTTCTTATCCACCCAAACTGATACGCTACATTATGTTGCATACACAATGTCCTCCCTTTTGAAGATGGCCTCCATGTGTTTTGTTGTCACCACTCTAGGTGTGTTTCCTGCCATACCCCTGAGTACCACCTTTTTCCCATTTTCCTCCCTAAAATACATCTCCATGGTCTTGTAGTTGGTAGTGATTGGCCCCAATGTACTAAGCCACTGAACTCCAAGGATTATGTTAGTGTTTGGAAGATCCATTACATAGAAATATTGTGCCAAATCATGTATGCCCAATGTAAGCTTCATTCCTAGAATATACTTGCCACAAGGCATAGTGCGCCCCCCTGCTAACTCTACACGAAACCCTTCAAATTCAACTATAGGTATATGTCTTATTTGCAGTAGGGATGAATCAATGAAGTTGTGTGAATCACCCCCATCAAGGAGAACTGAAACTTCATGCCCCTATAGCACCCCTCTCATCCTAAAGGTGTTTAATTTGGGTACCTCGCTGATTGATTCTATTGTTACCTTCTCATATTCTATAAGGTCGTGACCTGCATCCTCCTCATCTGCATTTTCTGTGGTATCTTCCTCCATGTTATGTAGATGGTTGAAACTTTCCTCCTCATCATCATCATAAATCACTTCAATGTAGTGAGCCTTGCCTTTGCCCATGCATTTGTGTGTTGGATCCCACGACTCTTTGCAAGTAAAGCACAGTTGTTTCCTTCTCAATTCCCTCCTAGTAGTTTCATCCATTCTACCTCTTCCTCGGTCAAACCCCCTTTGGTCTCTTCCCCCTTAGTTCATGGGGGATCTTTGGTCTCTTCCCCCTGGGTTTAGAGGAGGTCTAGAGGTAAATATAGTCTTTTTTGTTGATCCCAAGTCCCTAGTCTTCCATATAGCATCCTGTAAGTTGGTGGGAAAATCCTTGACACATCCCCTTAAGGGTTTCATCAACCCCTCTATGAAGAGAATCATTAGTCTTGCTTGAGACACATCTTGCACCATAATTGTTGTCCTCTGAAACTCCTCTATATATACTTTTGGTGACCCTGTCTGTCTGAGTTGGGTGAGTTTCCTAAAATGTAGCTCTGGATCCCCCTGGTCAAACCTGTCAATAATCCTCTATGTGAACTATGTGTAAGTAGTAATCTTATTATGGCCCAGTGTAGTTAACCCATGGTATCACCAGTCATGAGATTTTGCCTCCAAGTAAATGGTGGAAAAATTTATGGCATCCATCTCTCTCATTGGGTTAAGTTGTAAGTAGGTATCAATTTTTTGCACCCAAGCTTGAGCAGTCACCTTGGAAGATCCATCAAAGTATGGGATTTCCAGCTTGCTTTCCATGCGCTCCAATTCATAGTTGTTCCGGTGATACTATTTAGGCTTACCCTTGAATTTGATCCCAAAATATTGGTCCAGTGTGACTTGTCTTTTGAATCCTGCACTCAATGAGTCATATTCCCTGGCATACTACTCAAAATTGCCCTCAATTTCATCATGGTGTTTGTGTTGTGGTTGGTTATCCAAAAATGTAGGTAGGTAGGGTCTAGGGGTAGTTCAAATGTGTGTTAGACCCTTAGAATCCCCTCCTCCAAAACTCTGCCCCTCAATGTGGTAGTGAAAGATCTGCTATGTTTCCCCATGAGAACCATTGGCTTCTTTGTTTACATAGATTTATGGCCCCTTTCGTGCATGGGTTATTTGTAATAGGACTTGCGCAATCTTCGCAGGGATGGAATTTACTCCCTCCAATGTCTCCCTCATCAAAAATTGTCCCCTGCACATTTCCTCCTGGTTCTCTTGTATATGGTGCACATGTGCACTTTCTGTCTAATGTATGGAGTGTTGTAACTCCTTTGCAAAACTTGCTAGAACTTGTGGCTCAATGTCCTCACCTGAACCTTCCATTTCTGCCTCTCGTTCACATGTCTGCTTTCAGCATCTTCCTATATCGATACCATTGAATTTATGCATGCGCTAATCCCCACTGGTTGGGAGGATCAATGCTTTGATACCACTGTAATGTTCCCTAGCCAATTTTTTCACTCGAAACACTAATTGTTCATTATTTATTGTTGTTTAGTTGTGTGCTTGCAGGTTTACTCATGAAGTTGTGCATTAGGGTTTTTGTTTATGAGATCAAATCATGTAGATATGGATCTGGATATATAGCATAATGAAAGACAATATACAACAAGAAATACCAATATGGAACCAAATAACTCAAATCTAACCTTTATTTAGATAATATAGATATCTTGATGCAACATATCTATAGAACTGGAAGAATACCAATAAGAATATCCAACTGGAATAAGAGTTGCTAAAAAATTCTCAAGACTGAAGATATAAGCCTCCAAAGGCAATATAATAAGATGAAGCAACACAAGATTGATTTCTTTCCTTCTAGGGATCAGGTCCAAACCCCTCTAGCTGATTTGCGCCCTTCTGGATGGCTGAATAGACTCAATATTTCGGCCCTCCTGCCAAAGGTCTCCAAATACTCTGAAACTGGTTAGAATGGTAGATCGAAGCAATAAAAACCCCCTCCTGAAGTCTCAGGATGAATGACAGAGATATGCTCCTCTTATATTTGAAACCCCAAACTGGGTTGCGCCCTCCTATATGACTGAAGAGACCCAATATTTAGGCCTCACTTCTAGGAACCTCCAAATGCTATGAAACTGGTTGGAAGGGTAGATCAGGGCAAGATAAACCCCTTGGTGAAGTCTTCAGCTGAATAATGAAGATTTGCTCCTCCAAACTGATGAAACCCCTTTCTGCAGTGCACCCTCCTTCTCTCCAACTCATGACAAGCTCTAGAAGATCATATGGCAAGTAAGCCTCTCCCAAAATAGTCTGGAAATGATGGTTGAAGCCCTAAAGAGAAAACCCAGAAGTCTAAATGCCAAAAATCCTCCTCTACTGCCTGGATCAAACTCTTCTTCTTCCAATGGTGCACCCCCCTTGCTGGAAACCCCCTAGGTTGCGCATTGTTCCTTCCTTGCATGATAGATGGTACCTATAATTGTTGTAGAATTGTGTGGGAGGATTATTTCACCCCCAAGACCAAGCTTGGATCAAGAAAGGTAGGATCTTTCGACATTGAGTTGATCTCTAGGGTTTGTAATCTCAAAACCCTCAAAACTCCTTTGTGCTCAAGAGCCCAAATGCAAAATTTAATAATAATCCAGAATGAGTGAGAAGTGTGCCCTTCCTTTATTTTATACTCCCGGCCTATTTCTCTGTTGAATTAGTTAACCCCCAGGGTTAACTCCTAGCTTTTCCACACATGTTCTTTTCTTTCCTTTAGTTACCTTTTTCCCCCAAAGTCAACTTAATATTATAACATTGTGCTTAGGTAATGGATTTGGGTTTTCTTTGTCCCCCTGATGCATGAGACTATAGTCTAGTGGGGACAACTATACTATTGAGTCTCTCATAACCTCTTCATCAAGAGTTGGGGGACATTACACAAGACCTAAGAAGATAAGTAGTTCATAGGAAAACTAATCAAGGAGCATGTGTAGTGATAGATGATATGGTTTGGCATGTAACTTCATGAGTTGCATTGCAAATTCAAGTGAGGTTTTGTAATATATGCATCCACAAGAGTACCTTTGAAATATGAGGGAGCACTTATGCATTGAGTTACCCTTTCCTCAACACCATTTCTTACTACCTCTTACTTTCCTTTTTCTTAGTTTTATTTTATTCTTTTTATTTATTTCATTTAGTCTTTTTTCTTTAGATATGATTTTACGCATAGGACATGGGGTAATGGCCTCATTTCAAGGGGGAATTCCTCAATATTTATTTTGGATTTTTAATTTTTATTTATTTTTCTCTTCACCTCGAGCTTATAGCTCTTTTAGGGTAAAGCTCTTCTCATGCGACTATGAAGCATGAACCCTTTTTTGTGACATATTACAACCAACCCATGAGCGAGACAATGAAAATTTAGAAGGATGGAGAGTGTTAAGTATGGATTGGGATATGGGCATGCTACACCTTTGAAAGCCTCATGTTAGTAAAACTCAACCCAGGAGTGGCAACACATATCTAGAGGATGACTATGACCCACCTTGTAAAAAAAAGGTAAATAACATAAATTTAGAGTGATATCATCCATTATCCAACTCAACCAATGATCACCACTTTCATGACAAGTACATAAGACATTAACACACAATATGAAGCAATAAAATAATGTACATAATGTATTTCAAGCCTCATTATCATAATCATCAAATGTGAATGAGTTGCACAAATGTAGGAACCATCTTTGGCCAAATGTCCATGGAGGTACCATATATCTCAACCATAGAAGTGTAATCTCCTCTATTTACCTCTACATGGGAGGGGGTAATGGCGTCGACCGACCAATACTTGAGAACTACTTAATGTTGTGAGCATGTGAGTCACAAGAAAGGGAATGAGAGAGATTCTTGAACATCGTTATAGATGATATGTGTTCTCTCCCAATAGACATTGGCCTCCTAGAACATTATGAGGAGCTTTCATCCCTAAAATCGGAGAATGGTTTCATGAGACAATTGATCCAAAATTTGGATTAGGATCAATATGCATTTAGGGTTGGGGAGGACAACTGGTATACCTCAAGAAAGGATGATATATAATTTGATTACTATCTTGTCCAAGAGGGGCGAGATGATCGCAATTTTCTCAATGTCCATAAGCATACTCCTATGGAGACTCAAGTGACGTGCCTTAAGTGTATTGATCTTATGACTAGTGAGGCATGAGACTTCTAAGTAAGGGGAGGCCATGTAAGCATTATTTGATTTTAGTGTCATGAGGTTCATGTTATTAGTATTATATTTTGAGCCTTATACATTGTCATCGGTGATGGACAATGTATATATTGTACATTCTCTATTACGTTGACAAAGTCATCGATCATTGAACTCTTTTTCGCTAGAGTGGGATATTTTTGAAAAAATAATTCCAGGGGTTAGACCTAGCTCATTTTTATTAATGTGCAGGGAAAGTTGGATTCCCATAAGGATCAAATCTCATTGTCTTATTTTTAGAGGTTTTTAATTACTCAACCTGCATACCCTTTCCTTCCTAACTATCCATCAACCATTTCACATATGCACACATGGAGTATGATGATGCCCAAATCAAAACAATTCATTGTACCATGTTAGGGAGTCGAATAGAATATGATTGGTATGCTAGTTAGTCATCCATTTGATGTCAAACTGCACTTTGTTCTATATGCACATGAAAGAATGGATTGGCATAGGTTTGAAAACCTCCCATTTCCTAATGTTGAACTATTTGTTGATCAAAGAGGTGAATATAATCATACTTTTTTAGCTACAATAATTTGTTGTATACCATATTTTGAATATGCATTGTGTTTTTAATTTTATGTTTGAAAAAACTAACTATTTTGGTTGTTTGTTTTATAGATATTGGGCTAGTAGGGAATGTTCCACTCCTAGTACCAAATGAGCCATGTAATGATATAGATGATCTTGTCACCAATTATGGACCTATGAAACATTGTATGGGCCTTGTTGATAAAAATTGGCATATCATAGATATCCTCATATGGAATTTATTGACCAAATTTAGTGTTAATGAAACCTAACCAATGGACATGATTCGATGACAACATCGACATATTCTTAGGTGAAACCATATGACATGACACGCCTTTTTTGGAATTTATGGGGGTGCACAAGGCATTATGACATGGACAATGTGGTGGGCTTATGATGATGATGATGATGATGATAATGATTAACGTCCACTAAGACCAAATTGGTCTATCAGACCTTAAGAGGGTAACGAATTACTTGCAATTCTTTAGAATTTTGTTTCTATGCTAGAAAAGAATTAAGAGAAGCTTTCCAAGATCACCATAGTTTTGTTGAGTTAAAAGGTTAGGAAGGTTGGTAGTGTAACAAATATTTTGAAATTGAGATCTAATACGGTATAGGCTAGACAATCTAAGAGAAAGTTCTTTTCATCTTCAACCTTCTTAGTGTCACAAAGGTGACACACTCTTTCATCCCATGGCATTTTAGGAATTGACCAATGCCCAGTTTCACTATGGAGCTCATGAGAATTTGGTCTTATCTTAGCAATGCTTATTTTTTTCTTTACACTTGTCAAAACAAAGAGATAATTTTGATCTTCTAGATTAGGGTTGATTACATCCTTATAATACCTTAATTTTCTTGTTTCCTCTAACTCTTTGTCACACCACATTTTCTCCTTAAATTTTGATTTATTGGTATTTTCAATAGTATCCTTAATTTACAAAATGGTCTCTTCCATGACTCCCCAATGGCTTAGCCAAGACTGGGCATCTTTATGCCATCCTCGCTTGAGTCGAAGGTCATTACGACTGGATTTTGAAGCAATTTTAGGAAGCCTTTTGTCTTCCATGTTGTTCAACTTGTTCTTATACGTATCTAGTCATATCCATGCTCTCAATAGGGAAAAGGCTTACCTCTAGGAGGAGGATGGGATAGGGCATATTTCCTTTAATTTTGAGATTATAGGTTATAAAATTCTTTTGCATTTTTTCTATCTTTCTCTAGGATTCACGAGAGATATTGCATCCCCAAACTTTGAATCCATTTAGAATAACAAGTTTAACAAGAGTCTCAAATAGGAGTTTCTTCTTATCCCATATCCAAAGATAGTTTGATTGACAATTGTTTTCAAGCCCATAATAAGCTTTCCATCCCCTAATAACCCTTCTCTTAATGTTATAATTCCAATTGAGCTTGTGGTGAATATCGATTCCAAGATATTTGTATGAATTCACTTCCTCAAAGTTTTTATTGTCATATACAAAGGTATCATAAGTGATCTTATTGGATTTAATGATCATGACCTTAGTCTTGTCAATATTAACAATCATACTTGCATTGGAGCAAAAATCCTTGAGGATTCTTAGTTTTTTTCCAATATTGTGGGGAATCCTTGCCATAAGAACAATATCATTTGCACAAATAAGAATATTGGTGACTATACTAGTGACAGTAGGGCTGACACAACCTGCTTCTTCCAAG